>SNQJ01S0091452.1:0-20858 GCA_010110895.2 Picea sitchensis | reverse complement strand
TAGGTGTCCTTATCCTAACAAACTAGAATAAATTAATTTCTAAAAACATTTATACTAGAAAATACTTAGACTATAGAACTTTAGGATTATGAGGCTAACAATCCCCCCTTTAATCCGGAAGCTCATTTTTACAAATACCAAGTTCATCTCTAAACTTAGTGAACTTTATTCAACCAAGAGGTTTGGTAAAAATATCTGAAGTTTGATCTTCAGACAGACAAAACTGAGGCTTGGTGATGTTTTTGATGATGAGCGATCTGATGAAGTGGTACTTGGTGTCGACATGTTTAGTCTTTGAATGAAATACTGGATTCTTGGCCATCTTTATTGCTGACTGACTGTCGATCAATAAGTTAGTTGGTGATTTCTGAGTTTCACCAAGATCCTGTAAAATTCTACGTAGCCATACAATCTCACATGTTGCTTCCCAAGCTGATATGTACTCTGCCTTTGCTGAAGAATTGGCAATTGTTGTCTTGCTTTTTACAATTCCAAGATACTGCTGCTGAACCCATATTCATTAAATAACTTGAAGTGGATGTTCTATCATCAATGTCACCTGCAAAATCAACATCTGAATATCCAATAAGTGTAAAATTTTTGTTCCTTTTGTAGAGAAGACCAAAATCTTTTGTACCTTGAATGTATCTTAGTACCCTTTTTGCTGAATTCCAATGACTTTCCCTTGGTTCCTGCATAAACCTTGAAAGTATACTGATTGAATATGACAAATCTGGTCGAGTATTTGTCAAATAAATGAGACTTCCAACCAATTGCCTGTACTTTGTACTGTTTACCAATTCCCCCCTTTCAAATTTTGAAAGTTTCAATTTTTGCTCCATGGGGGTAAGAGAAGGTTTACAATCTTCCATGCCAAATTTCTTTAACAATTCAGTGGCATCCTTAGTTTGACTAAGGAATATTTGTTTAGGATGTTGAGATATTTCAACTCCAAGATAATAATGAAGTGTCCCTAAATCAGTGATTTTGAACCCTGCTTTAAGTTCTTCCTTAACCTGTTTGATGTGAGCTTCATTATTTCCTGTTATGATTGAATCATCAACATAGAGTACAAGTATCACCATGTGCTTATCTTGCATTTCGAAAATACAATGTATCATCTGATTCACTTCGCTGAAAACCCACCTTTCGTAGGTAATCATCCATTTTTGCATACGAAGCTCAAGGAGCTTGATTCAAACCATATAAAGCCTTCACAAGTTTGCAAACTTTATGTTCTTGTCCTTTAGCTTCAAAACCTTGTGGTTGAGTCATGTAAATATCTTCTTTTAGATCACCATTCAGGAAGGCACTTTTGACATCCATTTGATGTACTTTCCAACCATTATGTGCAGCCAAATTGATAACCATTCTGATAGTATTCCATTTAGCTGTGGGTGCAAAAGTTTCTTCATAATCAATTCCTTCATGTTGAGCAAAACTTTTAGCAACAAGTCTTGCTTTGTACTTGTCAATTTTACCATTGGGCTTGTACTTTACTCGATAAACCCATTTACAACCGATGGGATTAACATCATGAGGACAAGCAACTAAGTTCCAAGTCCCATTTGCAAGTACTGAATCATATTCATTAATCATTGCTTCCTGCCATTCTTTATGTCCAACTGCTTCAACAAAAGAAGTAGGTTCAATGGAAGCATGAGCAAAATTAGCTTCTGCTCTTGAAGATCCCCTAGTTCCTATTTTGTTCATTTCATCTGAACAAACATCTTTGAGAAGTTGTTCAACCCACTTTGGCTTCTTATGTTGAGGGGATTGTGGATCTGAATCACTATTATTGTTGAAAAGAGGATTTTCAAAAAATGAGGCTCTTCTTTCATCTGAAGTATCTGAGGTTGGAGAAGATTCTTTTGAAGATTCCGTATGTTTCATTATCGGATGAATCAGAAGAACTTTTTGATAAAGAGATGTATTTTGTAGAAACAAAGTCTTTTTCAATCCTAAATGTTTGCTTTGACTTGTTCAACTTACCTTTACCCTTAGTGTTTTTCTTCTCTAAACGACTAAGGAGATGATTAATCTCATCTAAACTGTTACTTTCAGTTTCATAAAAAATGACATCTCTACTGACAATGAATTTTCCATCTGAAAGTAATCTATACCCTTTCTTTTCACCAGAGTATCCAATGAAGATACACTTCATACTTCGGTTTTCTAATTTAGTTCTCTTTTCCTTAGGAACTAAAGCATAACATGTTGAGCCCAAAACCCTAAGATGATTTACCTTGGGTTTAAAACCATACCAAACTTCATAAGGTGTTTGTCCATCTAAAGCTGATGTAGGTGATCGATTTYTRAGATAAACTGCAGTATGGACTGCTTCAACCCAATATTTTGTGCTCAACCCTTTAAACTGCATCATAGATCTTGMCATGCCCATGAGAGTTCTGTTCATCYTTTCAGTAACTCCATTCTRCTGTGGAGTATAGGAATTTGTCAGYTGCCTCTTAATTCCATTGTTTCRACAATAATCATTGAWTTCAGTTGAAGTGAATTCACCTCCATTATYAGTTCTCAGAAGCAATCTTTTCTCTAGTTTTATTTTCAATCATGTGTTGAAAATTTACAAACTTTTCAAAAGCTTCAGACTTTGCCTTTAAAAAGTACACCCATGTCATTCTAGTGTGGTCATCAATAAACAATATAAAGTATCAACATCCACTAAAAGAAGATTCCATTGGATCACATATATCACTGTGAATCAACTCCAAATACTTTGTTGCTCGCCATGAGCTGGTTGGAAAAGCTTCTCGCTTTTGCTTGCCTTAAATACAAGCTTCACACTTGGAATTTTCTTTCTTGAAATTGGCAAACCCTTTACCAAATCTTGGGACTTAAGTTTCAAGAGACTATCAAAGTTTAAGTGACCAAATCGAAAATGCCATAATCTGAATGAAGGCATTTCAGTTCACTGTTGTTGCAACCTCTTGCTTTCTTTGGATGACTTTCCCATTCATTCTTAATAACTTCCCATCTTCATATCCAATCATTATTGTTTTCAAGTTATCCTTCTCTGACTTAATCTTCACTAAACCATCTTGCATGACGATTTGATGTCCAACTTGTTTGATTGTGACTAAGGATAACAAATTTTTCTTAAAAGTTGGTACATACCAAACATTTGAAATCCATTTTTCACCAATTCCAGGGAGAAAAACTTTCACTGAACCTTTTCCTTGAGGTATGAGTTGTATCATCAGCTAAATAAATGGGATTTAGTTGAACATCTTTATAATTCCAAAAATAGTCTATGTGATAAGTCATATGCTGAGTAGCCCATGTGTCCAATATCCAATCATTTTCAAATGAATCTACATGCTGAACTGCTGAAAAACATATTCATATTGATCATCCTGGTAATCTTGATCCTCTGCATATTGAGCTGATTGTTGAGAATTTGAATTTGATGTCTGCTTAAACTTTGACAATTGATCATTGCTTGTAAGACAATTTGATGCATAATGACCAATCTTTAAACATCTTTTACATCTTACTTGACTGAAATTTTTGTCTCTTCCTGACTGTGCATTATTATTGGAAGAATTACTTTGAATTTTTTTTTGATTAAAATTGCTACGACCTCTGTCATGGCCTCGATTAGAAGACTGATTCTGAAAATTTCCAAAATTTGATTTTCCTCTTGCTTTAGAACTTTTAGCTTTAGTGGAAAGAAGATCTTTTCCTGATTGTTTTTGTTTTCCAAAAGATTTACTATGTTGAGCCAGTAATTCACTAAGTGAATCAAAAGTCACAGTTGATAACTTATCAGTTATTTGCAAAGTCTCAAGAAAATGCTTATAAGATGGAGGCAAGCCATTTATTACAATGGAGACTAAAAACTATCTTCAAGTTTAGGAAAACCACCTTTGATGATTTCCTGATGAATGTTCTTAATCCTTAAAATGTATTATAATAGATCACCATTGTCTGCTAATCTTTGTTTAAGCAATTTCATTTGTAGATCAACTCTATGAGATGCAGTAGGAGTATCAAAAAGTTTCTTTAACAGATTCCAAGCAGACCATGCATCTTTGGAATTCTCAATATGAACAAACATGTGTTCAGTTACAGAAGAACGTAGCAAAGCAAGTGCTTTTTCATCTTTCAAATTCCATTTTGCTAAAGAAGTAGCATCAGTGGGCTTAGTTGGAGCAGTATCACCATCACAGATATCATGCCATAATTCATTATAGATCAAAGTGTTTTGCATGTGCCTACTCCAAGATTTGTAATTCTTGGGTCCATCTAACTTATCTGATTCTATGAATAGATTGATTAATTTAGACATGATGTTTGTTGCAAGATTTGCACAAAACTCCAAAAAAGAGACACAAGGCGCCAGAAAGAAAGAGTACACAATCCACGCAAAAAGAGTACTTAAAAGGGCTTGGCCTTGACCCTTTAAAAGTCTCGTTGGAAATGGAGTTTGAGAGAGTATTTTACTGGACTCTTCTCAACTTCTGAGCGTTCAAGACTACAATCAAATCTTTCAAAGTTTGACTCTTTTTACAAGATAGATAACCTTTTACAAGTAATAAAATTTGCCCCCCCTTGAACTAAAGTCATCAATGACTTAAAAGATTATAGCTCAAATGTCTAAAAAATAGAAAACAAAACTCTTTAATCCGGACTTCAATCCGGTCCTCAATATGAACAAAGATTTTATGCAACGATTTTAGATAATTTAATATCAACTAAAAAGCTGTCCACCAAAATCGCGCATAAGGGTCTTCAAAAAACGAGGACACGTAGCAATCTTTGACTGATCTTCAGTATGACGTGGAGAGCATGCACATATTGCGGATTAGATCATTGTTGAGCACATCGTGGATCAGATCGCTGAAAACCCACAACAGGGGTCGAACCTCCTTTTGTAAACTCTAATAAAAAACAGAAGCAACTGTAAATGGCGATTCGGTCTGTAATGTTGTGGGCATTCTTGCCAAAGAAATCGTGAGCAAAGAACAGAGAGAAATCGTGGAAAAAATGACTGGATTAGTTGCCAAATACGCAGAGGTGGATTGCACACTATAATCGCATGAAATCGTTGCAAGATGGATCACGTGTTCCTCGACCTCGCTCTGCACAAAAAGAAGATCTGGTGGTTGTCATTCCAGATCAAAATCGTCCTCTAAATAACTGAGCGTTGGGCAGGTGCAACACTGGGCAGATCTTTAACATTGGGTGGATTTGAAATCAAAATTTGAAGGCAGCGAATTCCTTTGTCATTTTTGTTGTTTCTTGCAGGAAGGGATGTGTCTAGAGATTTCCAGAGGGATTTTTTCTCCAAAGGTACCAGATCCTATCCAGAGATTCAATCTGACGACCTTCTGCTATATTCAGATGTGATTCACGATCTGGTCCTTGAAACGGACCTTGATACAGACCTTGATATGGACCTTGATATAGTCCTCAATACAGACCAGATCTGAAAAACTATAAAAATATAGAATCTATAGCTCTGAATTTAAATTGCTAGATTTATAAAATGATCTAAAGCAATGTTTACAAATGAGCCCTTTTTAATAAAATAGCAATGGATCTATGAGATGTAAAGAAAAAATGCAAATATCCACTTTTATCTGCCCCGATCTCTTAGATTTACAGGAAAAAAAGCTGCAATTAATCAAATCTACAAACTTGAAATTTGCAGATCTACAAGTTTACAACTCAAAAAGATGAATCAATTATTGAAAAAATTGATTGTTGCAATCACAATAACAATTTTCCTTATTTTAAAACAACAACAGATTACCTCAGTATCGTTGCCCTTGAGTTTGAAGAGATCTGTGTTGATGTCAAGAAGTCTTCCTTGCTTCCTTGATCCATCAACAATTCTCTTCCATCACAATTTTCACCATGGCTCTGATACCATGTTGACAAAGTGTCCTCATACACATAATTTTATTAATGAGGAAAAAGTGATTACAATTTGAAGTGAGAACTCATAATCTACTCCTTAACATCACTTGAAGAAGGAGCTAGTTTATATAGCTTAACTCTAAACTAAAAACTAGGAGAACAACCAATCACATAATCACATAAGTATGATAGGTGTCCTTTACATAGAAGCTAGGTGTCCTTATCCTAACAAACTAGAATAAATTAATTTCTAAAAACATTTATACTAGAAAATACTTAGACTATAGAACTTTAGGATTATGAGGCTAACATTACTATATCTGTTTCATTTATGATTTATGAATCAATGTATTTCATTAGTGAATCAGAATCAGAATCATGTTTATTATTTATATCATTTACAAATTTGAATTTAGTACTAGTTTACTGTTTACTATTTAGTATTTTACTATTTACATTGCACAATGATGAATTTACATGGGCTAAATTGTTATTGTTGGGATTTTATCATTAATATTTACAATTTTTTTTATAATTTTAGAGATGGGGAACCCTATGCTAGGGACCCTGACGTCCCCCCGGCCCCCATGAATTTCCCCAAAATTTGGGGGTGCTCCCACACGCGTCCCCCCTGTGCGTCTCCCTGCTCCCGCGCACCCCCGTCCCGGAGACTTGGTGGAACATTGGCAAAAACGCATGATTTGTGACTGAGATAGAAAGACTAGAGACTATGTAGCTTGCAGATCCACTTGGCCTTAGGATTAGAAGATATTCGTTTGGCATTTAGGCTGAAGACAAGATATTTTCAATGCAAGAGAGAGTATAGCTTTTTCAAGTCATACCAGAATTTGCTTCCAAAACTTCCACCCCCAATCATGCCATGCCACAAAGGTCCCCTACATACTAGTATTCAATTTGTGCAACTCTTTAGGGGGGATCAACCCATAATATATTTGATAGCCGACTTATTATATGTCATCAAAATCTTCTGATGAGCCAACAATCTCTAGTCCTTGTCAGATCCCCAACCAAATCTGATGTAAAAATCAGATCTATGTGGTTGAGAACTTTCGTCAAACACTTTTAACGGTATGCTCAAATACCCTTGCCAAATAGCTTCCACTTACTATCACAACTTCCTTGAGGCCGTCTGATGGACATATNATCCCCAACCAAATCTGATGTAAAAATCAGATCTATGTGGTTGAGAACTTTCGTCAAACACTTTTAACGGTATGCTCAAATACCCTTGCCAAATAGCTTCCACTTACTATCACAACTTCCTTGAGGCCGTCTGATGGACATATGATGTCAATTACTTCAATTCCTACCCCTTTAACACTTCTTTACTGATGGCTGTTATAAATATTTGTTGGCTGTTATGTTTTATGGCAACTGGCTGGTTGAAGTGTTTTGACAAACAGTTTGCATACATTGGCTGTAGCTTACATTTTAAGCATGTTTTCCTAATTATTATGATTTAAAAAAGCATAGAATGGTCACAACATACATACCACATGAATACAAGAATTGATACCAAGAATATAACTCGAGAAAACACAATTACCTCCATGAATCCTTGCTTATTTATTTATTATATATGGCTGTCCATAGAAGTAATTTCCAGATCTGATACAAGTAATACAACAACCACTTTATTGGCCTATAGTGGCTCCAAAATGCAAAGAAATAGTGTCAAAGAATCTCCTTTTTGATCCCCTAATGATGGCTGCCCAAAAGGGATGTTATATCATGCAACATCCATAATTCCCATGCCAAGAAATGCCCCCTCCATGAGACTTACGCCTTGCTGAAATAATAATAGCTCACTCCTCCTAGATCTGGGCTCAAATCCTCAAAAGGATGACAACCCAGTTGAGCAAATGGCACGACTGGCCCCATAGATGAATTTCCCTAACTGTAAGTGCAAGATCTAACCCCAAAACACCAGATCTGTAACTCAAAGTGTGCCCTCCTTCAGTAATTCGCCCAGCTCTGATAATAAATAAATACGAGGGAGAAAAACCACCGAAAGTGCCAAGAAAGGCCGCTCTAGATGTAGTAGAGGTGCCCAAGAGATGTTCTCCCCAAACCCCACTGGTAGAAGGCAAATCGAACTCCTCAAGTTTGTATAGTGCACCCCTCCTGCAGAAATCCTCCAACATTGCGCCCCTCTTTACTAATGATAGTTAAAAGTGAGATCTCCCCACTGAAACCAATCCCTCTGGCTAGAGTGGATCTTTCACCACTGAAACTAGATCTAGGGTTTACTTCAAACCCTAAGCCTCCAAGCTCCTTGAGCTCTCCTTGATCTCAACTCAAAAACATAACATGCATAATAAGAGAGAGCCCCCCCCCTCCTCTCCTTTTATACGCCTCTCACGAGAATCACTTAAATTATTAAAGTGACTCTAAGGTTATTTTCTCAATTAATTGAAAAGTCACTTTATAAGATTTTTATTTAATTAACTAATGTCACCTTTATAATTTAACTTTAATAAGCTAGTGACAACAATTAATCTCCATACTCTCCCCTTTCCCACTGATTATAGCCTACGGGGAGAGTGTATAGGCTAATCCTTCATCCACCGTGTAGTCATTTGGAAAGGGACATTACAATCCTTTCAGGCTCTCGTTTCAAAATCCCAAAGATCCCTCCAATAGAACATGCATTTTTCGGATAACCTGTGTGCCTAGAATCTTGGATGCTCAACAATACACTGACCTTGGTGAATTCAACTCCAAATGCAATGCCAAGCCAAATCCTTTCCTGCACGATGCCTAAAAAGATTCCACTTCACCAATGGGGCGACAAACTTTCAGGCCTCCCACATGCTCTTACGGATGAAGAACCCATAAATCCTAACAAGGAAGAGAGGATATCACAAAGCCCAAAAGTGCCTCGAACCTTAAGGATATGTTTAGTGGATCAACCAATGTCGCAAGAGGATCTCCCATGCAGTGAACCTAATTACCCATTTAATTGCAAGGATACTGACTCGTGTCAGAATGTTAATAAGGCCTAGACTCCCTCCTTTGTCATATACACACCTCCCAAGAAAGCATAGGAAGTCCTTTCTCACCACCATACTTGGACCACAAGAACAAATTGAGACCTGCTCCAATTTCTTGAATTGAGCCCTGCTAGGGAGCCCACAAGAAACATAATAAATGTGGGAAGCATGTAGAGTTTGCGAAGCAACAATCAACTTACTTGCAAAAAGTAAATCCGTGTATTGCCATACAAGAAGCTTTCATTGAAGCTTTTGCAGGAACCAATCCCACATATCCACGGTTGAAAAACTTGTTCCAAATGGGATCCCTAGGTATTGGACAATCACCCTTGGCTTGACACAATTCCATAGAGAGGGGATCCATGTTGTGGGTTCAATTCTGACAAGCCAATAACCATTTTCCTCTCACTAACCCGATTGCTCACCAAGTAGCGCCTAATAGCTTGCACCGATCCATAATCCACTTGAACTGAGAAAAGGGATTCATCAACAAAATGGTTATTAACCATCTCAAACCCATGAGGAAGAGAAATGTCCTGAATTATTCCTTGCATCTTAGCCAATTCCAGTAAAAAGCACAAAACGTTAGTGATTAGAACATACAAATAGGGAGCAAGAGGACACCCTTGCTTGGTTGAACAATGAGGTTGGATGCATTTGGTTAGTGTGATGTTCAAATAAACAAAGGCAGAGGCATTTAAAAGAGAATGATCACCATGGAAACATAGTTGGAACCAAATCCAAGGCACTAAAGCACATTCGTAATAAAGGACTAGTCAACTCTATCATATGCCTTGTCAAAATCAATTTTAAGAAGCAAAGAGTCTCGGCTAGTCTCCCTAGTCCATTCCATGGTCTCCCATGCATAGATCAGTATGTCAAGGATGGATTTGCCCATTTGTTCTTGTTTGACAATTTGTGAAGAAACTTTGTGACTTCGGAGGGCATTTTCCTAAGCCAAAATTTTGTAGGAGACATTGAGTAGAATAACGGGTCATCATCCCCCAATAGTATCTATAGTTGTATTCTTCATAATCAACTTGATATTCCCTTGATTAAGAGATTCTATCAAAGTGCCTGAGGGGAAGGCCTCATTGGCCATGCAACAAAGGTCCTCTCCTATAGGGTCTAACATTGCCTTGAAGAATTCACAAGGTAGACCATCAATGCTAGGAGACTTACCATTCTTCATAAAAGTAAGGGCATCAAAGAGTTCATCCTTAGAGAGTACAACAACCAACCGATCTTTGTTTGCAACAATGTCCTTCTCGGGGATTACTTTGTAGTATGCTTGTCTATCATTAATCACTATCTTGACTAGCATATATTGAGAAAAAAGTGTTGAAAATGTAACCCAAACAGTTCTCTTATCTTTGAGGAATCCTCTTCCAATGACCCATCTTCCTTATGTAACCCAAAAACTCTTTCGGTGGAGGCATTGTGCTTCAAGTATTCAAAATAAAATTTAGAGCTCACATCCTCTTTATCTATCTACTAAAAGTGGGAACTAATTATAGCATGCTTGGCAATATACTCCACTTCCTTGTGTACAACCAACTCCTAGTGAGCCGCCTCCTCCTTAAGCGAAGCATTTGGCAGGTCTTTCTCCAAAAAGACTCATACCTCTTCTAGTTATCTTCGAGCCTCCTTTAGTTCTCTTCTTTGTTTACGGGCAATCAACCTTCCCCATCCTTGCATGAACTTGACCATCCGGCATAAAGTAGCATCTCACCAAATTTGCCAACCTTTATCCCCTTGATGTCATGGGGAAAGGTTCCATACCCTATGTACTAGTGCCCTAAAATCAAGAGATTCAAGATGCGAGACATTCATCTTGAATATAAAAGGAGAGTCATCTTATAGTCCTAGTGAGATGGTAGTCTTTATGGGAAATTGATTAGATCCTTTAGTATCCATCGACACATTACAAGGAGTGTCCCAAAGAAAACCAACCCATCCTAAGGCCCACAAAATAGTTTTGATCTCGCTTGATATTTGTGCCTTCCCTACCTAGTTGCTCCAGGTGAACCGACCCTTGTAGTTTGCATTCTTCTTTTTCCAATTAGGATCAAACACCTATAAAGTAGCATTGCATCGAGACCATGACTACTTTTCAAGACTAGATATGACACTGCCAACACCATCGTCCTTGCCCCTTGACCACTCCACCATGTTGAAGTCCCCCCAAGGATCCATTACGCATCTAGGAGGGATGAGGCCATCCAATCCCAAAGAGAGCACCTGCCAGTGCTAGAATTGGGGGCATAGATGAAGCAAAACCCCAAGATCCTAACCTGTGCCAAACAATAACCCACTCACATCTACTTGAAGTGTTAGAACCATGCCCAACAACAAAAATTTGCAAATAAGGTTAGAAATTAAAAGGTTAACACCACACCACCACTCCTTTGATTGTGGTCCAAAGTCCAATAAGGGCCATTCCAACAATCACTCATTTGGCATCTCAACTCAAAACTAGCATACTTGATCTCTTGAAGAAATACCACATCAGGGTTAGATTTCTATAGTAGCTTGCTAACAAACATCTTATGGCTTGGGATAGTCATCCATTTGACAGTCCAAGACACGAGAGTTTCTTTCATTCAGGGATTAACCCCATACTAAGGTTACTAAAGTTGTTGCTCGAAACATAATCACCCAAGGTAAAGGCCTGTTGGTCAAGCAATCTCATACTTGCATCTTTGGAGGATTTAGGATGTCGTTGGGGCCCTAAATCTTGAAGTTATTGCTCCACCCAAGAAGGTGACTTGGGTTCCTTCCTTTTACTCGTTTGCATTACCCACTTGTCTTCAAAATCCATAACCCTAGGTGTGTTAGTCTAAGATTGGACAACTGTTGAAGAATGGGAAGAAGGTTTTTTTTGGTGGCTAACCTGTGAAGAAGATGGCTAGGGTTCCCTAGGAGGATGCTGACCTTGGTGAACTACTAGATTTCGTGTATGTTGCTTAATCGAACTAAATGAGGGATCTAACCTAGGAACTTGTTTCTCTTTTGGCTGCTTAAGTTTAGATTTACGATGAGGCAAATCTCAAATTAGGTGGCCTTGGGCTTGGCATGCAAAGAAAGCATTAGGAAGATTTAAATATTTAACCTACGACTGACGAACCCCATTAGTGGGGAACAATGAAATGAATTGGAGAAGCTTCTTATTTAAATCTACTTCCATGCAAACACACAGATTGCCGTTGAAAGGGTTGTGGTGGCGATTTGAAATTAACACTTTACTAAATCATTGGGAAAACAAATCCACAAATGGGTGGAGATCAACATGGAGTCCAGGGAACTCAATCCATAATGTGTACTGTGCTTGGAACCTGTCATCAGAGATGAAGTTGGAGTGCCATGACTGGATATATGCTAGGGATTGTGCAATGTTCCAAGTATTGTACAGAAGGACACATTTGAGTTAAATAGAAGGCAAAGATACTTAAACCCAAGGCCCCAATACAAGTTCAAAGAAATCCCTTTAGTTTCCCGATTTAGAATCATCAATTTATTAAAGGCCTCCTCATTCGGCGACTTCCCTGTTATCACACAAATTGTAGGTTGGGCAAAGCCCGACCCAATTCACAAACATGAGACAACTGTGAGAGTATCTACCCACTGTCACCTTAGATAGACACTCCCCTGGCTTTAGTGATGATGAAAATCACAACAAGGGTGGAATTCTAGTGACCCTAGGGGGATTGAGACGGAAAGTGAAACCCCTATAGGTCGAGTTCAGAAGTGAAAAGAGGCTTGGAGAAGGGTCTTGTTGACGAGGATAGGTTGTCAAAGTGTAGTGTACCTGCGAGAGAGTGTTATACCTGCCCGGACAAGACAAACGATCGAGATACAAGCCCAAGAATCAAAGGGACAAGCAAGTGAAGCTTGCTGTCCTAAATTGCAGCATTATAAGACATTATGTATCAGCAAATAAATGATAACAATAGCTGCAATTTATATCACCAAAAGTCAAGTAAATGACGCAAGAGGCTAAGCTAGCAATTACTAGTTTAACTTTAGTAAAATGGAACAAGACTTTAATGACAATAGAAGGCTGTTAGAGAATGTTATCAGCGAATTATTATGACAGCCAAGTGGCTGTAGCAAACCTTTGCTACAACAGTAAAATCCAACCACCAAAATCAGCAAGTAAACCACCCAAAAGATAGCCAATGACGAGTAGATTAATTATAGTAGCTTCCAAGCAAATTTCAATGGTGGAATCGAGAGTAAAAGAAAGAGTTCGAGTGAGATTTTCTGCAGCCCTAATGGGTGTAGCATTAGATTGATTACAGCAGCAAGAAATCCTTGGCTAAGCTAGATGCCCTGGTGGCTCAAGCAAGCTAATATCATGTAGAATTGAATTCACTTCAGACAAATAAAAAATCTCAACAAATCACGTTTTCCAATGCAACGCTTTTGTTTTTCCAATGCAATTTCAGATTAGTGCTTTAATCTATTGGGTAATGGAGTCTTGGTTGTAAGAGTTGGATCCACTACTTCTCTAGGGGTGTAAGCCCTTTTGCTCCCTAGAGCAAGTAAATCCAACAAGGTAAATCTAGGAGGGTGTAAGCCCTTTTACTCCTCCCAGCAACCTTGAAAAATGACTTATCAAATAACAATTAAGATGAACTTGGTGGAGGGTGTATGCCCTTATACCCCTCCAAGGGTTCTAGACAAGAAGAAATTACCAACAAAATGCAGAAAATTCCTTACCAATTCCACAAGTTAGCAAGATAAAACCCTCATTTACCAAGTAAATTTCATCCACATGCAAGAAATAAGCCTCCAAGAGGGTAGCACACCACTTTAGCTCCACAATAGACAAGTAAGCATCCACAAATTTGCACAAGAGAGAGAGATAGACCAAATGCCCAAAGAGGGCGAGAATTTCAGCCAAGTATGTCTTATTCTCAAGTGAGAATGTTATGAAAATGAAATGATCTAGGTCTCTTATTTATACAAGACCTTCAAAATAGAATTTGTCCACAACTTTAGGGTAAAACACAATTAGGGAGGCCAACCTCCTCTAATTGCCCCTTTACAATTATAATTTGATTTTACACAAAAGAAAACCCTAAAAAGATGACATCATGCCCCTAGAGGGTGACGTCTTGGCATCTTTAGCAAGTCGTTGGGTTGTTGAAGGAAATGTGGGGCCTCCAAAAGCCATGTGGCACCATGGTAAGTGTCCTTCTCTTCATCAACCATGCCAAATCACCATCAATAAAACCCTAGCCCCAAGGTGACATCAAGCCCAAAAGTATGGCGTATGGCCTCCAAAGGAAAATCGTTGGGCAAGGTGAAGGCTAGGTATATTCCTTCAAGGTGTCTTCTCTTGCCTCCAAATGCAACATCCATCATCTGTTAGCTCCCAAGGTGTGGGTCATGGCATCCACTCTGTGGGCTTCAAGCTCCAATGAAGGCCCAAGCTAGGCTTGTTCCTTCAAAAACGTCCACCAAGCAAGGTCCTGCAAAGACAAATGAATGCGCCCTCCAAGGATCTCAAGTCAAATGTATCTTGCCAAGTAAAATCACATTTAATACAAGAGCCACCTAAACATGTGCATCCAAACTACTTTTTCAAATTAAACAAGTGCTCAAAGACCCTATGCAACTTGCCAAGTTTAGGTATGGGAGGGTTGTCATGGTGACCTATTAGTTGAATCATTCCTCAAGTTAAGGAGTGTTTCCTAGGTGGACCCTCTCCAAGCCATGTAAAGAATATGAATTGGATGAAATTAGGCTTTTGGGCATGGGGTTCATGCCATTCAAGGCTTCGTGTGTCTCATTTATGGGTGCCCTTTGTAGGGGTGTGTTGCACCTTCCGTTTTCAGTAACCTTTTTCCAAGCCATTTCATTGCCATTAGTTAATTAAAGTGTTCCTAGGTTGAAATAGAAGTGGGACTTCTACCTAAGCATGAAAAAATTGCCCACCTTGACTCTACCTAGTTACCATGCTTCCCCAAGTTAGAGACAATGTGTGGACTTCTACCTAAGCATGGTACCCACATGTTCTACCTTGGTTGGCATGCTTATTTAGTTATTTGTCTTACAGGAGTCCCAGTAGTTTTTTTTTGTGAGAGACATTTCATTGTCCTCGAGATCCTGAAGCCGAGCATCTAGAAGGTTTATGTTTGGCTTTTTGTCTTTTGCTAGCTACAAGCCTCACGGGCCTTTATCCCTTTCTTCCATGAAATGAGGTACAATGAAAATCCTTCTTGGGTCAGTACACCCTCGTCTCCTTATCTTTTGGGATGAAGTGTGGAAAGTGGTTAGTGTGGAAAGTGGTAAGTATTGTTGGAATGGTACAATGACTCATCAAGGAGACCTCTCGGTAGCAAACCTTTCCCCAAGGGTGACCTCTTACCAGGGCACAATGTCAATGGAAACAAGACAAGAGAATAATTTCCAATGGACATTTTCTATAATCAAGAGCAATTTTAATGCAACATGTTCAAATGCCTCAAGTATTAAAATTGAGCCCCTTACCACAATGCTTGACTTGTACCTCATGGAGCAAGATCCATTGTCTTCTAGAAACAAGTTGATGTGGTGGATGCCAACATGATGAATCAGAGAAGGATGGTGGTGAAACAGGTCTTCATCTGTGTATGTGGACATCATAAGTCAATCCATCCTTGGCACTCCATATACGCAACTTGAGGGCCTCAGACATCATCTCCTTAGTTTTTCCCTAAAAATGGGGATAGCATTGCCCAAAAAGAATAGAATGACCCCCCATGCTTGAGGTTCTGATGACCAAATCTCAAAAGATGAGAAGACGAAAAGGATGAAGTGCGGAAAATGATAAGTATGATCGGGAATGGTACAATGACTCATCAAGGAGACCTCCCAGAAGCAAACCTTTCCCCAAGGGTGACCTCTTACTAGGGCACAATGTCAATGGAAACAAGGCAAAGAGAATAATTTCCAAGCAGACATTTCATAATCAAGAGCAATTTTTAATGCAACATATTCAAATGCCTCAAGTATTAAAGTGACACTTACCACAATACTTGACTTGTACCTCATGGAGCAAGATCCATTGTCTTCTAGAAACAAGTTGATGTGGTGGATGCCAACATGATGAATCAGAGAAGGATGGTGGTGAAACAGGTCTTCATCTGTGTATGTGGACATCACATGTCAATCCATCCCTTGGCACTCCATGTCTGCAACTTGAGGGCCTCAAGACATCATCTCCTTAGTTTTTCCTAAAAATGGGGGATAACATTGCCCAAAAAGAATAGAATGACCCCCCATGCTTAAGGTTCTGATGACCTTTCTCATACTCCTTGTTACAGTTCATGAAAAAGTTAAAATTCCTCTCCAAATCAAGGATATTTTCATGGGTGGTACTTTGGTTTTGCATAGAATGCTTGTCTATAGTCTCAAAGGAATTCAAAGGTGGTTCTGGATTAGGGTTTGATTACAACTCCAAATTACTTGCAGTTGTTGCACAATGTCTTGCACCTTAACATCCTCAATATGAGCTGGGATGTGCGAGGATGTACCCACAGGCTTTTTCTTAGTACCCAGTATGTGGACATCACATGTCAATCCATCCCTTGGCACTCCATGTCTGCAACTGGAGGGGCTTTAAGACATCATCTCCTTAGTTTTTCCTGTAAAATGGGGATAACATTGCCCAAAAAGAATAGAATGACCCCCCATGCTTAAGGTTCTGATGACCTTTCTCATACTCCTTGTTACAGTTCATGAAAAAGTTAAAATTCCTCTCCAAATCAAGGATATTTTCATGGGTGGTACTTTGGTTTTGCATAGAATGCTTGTCTATAGTCTCATAGGAATTCAAAGGTGGTTCTGGATTAGGGTTTGATTACAACTCCAAATTACTTGCAGTTGTTGCACAATGTCTTGCACCTTAACATCCTCAATATGAGCTGGGATGTGCGAGGATGTACCCACAGGCTTTTTTCTTAGTACCCAAGCTTAGTTGAACCACATTTTCTTGCATACCTATAGCCACTGAACCGCAATTTTTCCCCTTCACAACACCTGTAGATAAACCATAAACTGATGACATGGGCATAACCTCATCCTCAAACAACACAGAACTGGACACATGCACATGCTGATGAAGAGAGAATCCCTTTAGTATAGTGACTTGCTGTGTATTGTCATTCATCGAAAAGGGATGGGTGTGTAGAATTAGACTCCCATTGAGTGAACAAACCATTGATTTCCTAGCATCTTCTTCCAGTGGAATGAACTCATGAATAGGGATACAGTCACTCGACTTGCTCTACCTTATGTATACCTTTCGCTTATACAGAGGATTAATGGTAGCCCAACCCCTCACATACAGAGCATACTCCATGCAGGGTGGCTTAGGGGATGGGTCTATATGTCTGTGCCAAAGGATGTTCTCTCTACACAGTTCCTCACAGTCAGCCTTCTCTCCATAGTGGGTGCAATTTCCATCAACACGGGGTCTGACTTCAGCACCAGTGCGATCTCCAACAACACAGGGTTTCAGCCCATCACTGATGCGATCTCCAGTAGGGCAGAATTTCTCACCTACATTTATGACAACTGACACATTTTTAAATGCAGGTTGTCTTGTGAATGTAAAATAGCCCCACAAACATTGATTACATTTTTGTTGTGATTATTAAGTGCTAGCCAACTTAAGCACTGATTGCAGTGGCTTTATACAGTGGTGTAGTTGGTTAAGGACCCAAGCTGCTATGCTATAGATAACAAGGGAGCTAACATGCATTAAATGTAGGAAAGCTAATATATATAGAAAATAGAGTGTCCATTATCCATCAACACAACTTTCTGTGTGTTAATTATTGCGCAGTCATCTGTATTGCAACAGTGTTAGCCTTACATAATCAAAACCATGGAAATTTTGGCAGTTCAAGTTATTTAGCATATTGCCATACTGAAATTCTTCTGGGATCTTTAGTGCACCATAATGCTACATGCCTAGCGTTAGGGATCAGATACTAAATCAATCCTCCTCTAAGGTGACCCGTCATCATTTTTGAAGAAGAGTCTAGCATAAGGAGATAGCCACACTACAAGGAAGACAATTCAAGGTATGCATGTAGATAGTATGCCCATGATCTGTCCTGTACTCCATTTGTCATAGATTAGCACATATAAAAAAACATCCTCATCAGCCTTATTTTTAGCCTTCAACTTGGTGATTATAAATTGTTATTGGCTATGCCTCCTACTAATTTGAAATTAATGAGGTGTTGTCTGGGAGGTAACTCTCAATGGGATCAATGCTTGCAATGGAATTGGTACATTACTTAGGAAATATTCTGTGTAAATTGCCAATGATTTAAGGATGACCCTCCATGGACATCTATTGAAAGTTGCATTCAGGGGAATCAATACTTGGAATGTATCTATTCAAAGTGCATTTGGGAAGTAATTTCCAATTTGATGGACACTCAAGTCTCAAATTACGTCTATTTATGTGTCATCTGGGATATGATGTCAGATAAACACAATCGGATTGATGCATTTATGAAAAAAAACTCTTGTCAAGATGATTGAAGACGGTTAATTGTCAAGCATCCACCACCATTTGTTTTCCAAGGAAAACCTCATGGGATCCCCCCCTCCTCCCTGGAATATTTGGATGGAGGGTGGCTCAACCACTAGCCACAATAGCGGCTGGTTATCCCAAGGGACTTGACTGGATTTGGACCTGTGACCTATGGCCTCCCTGTTGGCAACATATGGGTAGATGATTCAACCAATTGAGCTAACCCTTGGGGCTTCAAGCATCCATCACCATCAAGTGGTGGGAAACCATTTGACACTTGGAGGCATGAGCTCAGGCTTGACTTAATGATCACAATTCTACTTCTTCACAATAGCCCCCTTGTGGGAGTGCGCTGGTCCCAAAGGGACAAACCTGCCACTTTTTTGAGGAATCAAACCTTGGTGGGGAATGTAACAGTGGACCACCCACACCAACCCGGTTCACCCCTCGTGTCTATTGATGTCTTCTTAAGATATATTTCCTACTCACTTTTCATTTTTTACATTTTCACAAGCTTGATGATAAACATGTCAAGTTGGTGGAGCCAAGCATTAGTGGTCCAAAAGCATGTGACTTTATGGATGAGAGCAATGAACATCAAGTGGCACTGACTGTGTGAGACTTTTGCCACACGGGAGGTTTGGTGTTGTGCATGCTTTGTTATCTCACTTGAGGTACCTAATATAAAAAGCGTATCACCTTTTTTCGCTAGGATCTAAGTAGGCTGCATTGTATGCTAACTTGCATCGTCTTCTTTACATATATGAAGTTGTGGTTGTAGGATGAAGGAGACTGATCTGTAACAGGCATGGTTGGTCTCCATGAGAAAGAGATGATGCATTCCAACATGATTAGGCCACTCCTGGTGCTTGCTATATCATAATTGATTAATTCTATATATTTCAAAAAATTCTGAAACAATCTTTGGAAGGTTACTTCTAGTAGTATTTCAATAGCCTATAATGTTGGGTAGATTTTTAATATTTTAAGATCACCCCGTTTTAGCTTTCTTTCTTGTATACTTTAAGAACAGAGTTCTATTTTATATAGTATAACTTTGACAGAGCTTCCGAGAATAATGTAACTTTGAACAAGATTATGTTTATCCAACTCAGACAATTCACTCAACTTGTGGATCGGCACACAAAATTAGGATAGGTAATAACTTATTCCGTCAATTATCCTATATCAGGCTTGCTGGAGACACGTACTTAAATGCATTGGGTGGGATCTTGTAAGGCTACGTGACCTCATAGAGGTGTCTTATATTAAATGCCAATGTAATTGATTGCAGGGCTTTCTTTTGATACGAATGAGAAAGTTTTGAGAGATGCATTTTCACTTTATGGTGAAATCCTTGAAGGTATGTGCATGCATTTTGATTTTACTGTAAATGTGTCTAATTAATTTATGCTTAATGTATCTGATCCACATGTTATGGACAAATCCTTTGCCGATGCTCTGTCTTTGGCCTACATGTTATGAAGTGGCCTATAGTTCAAACTTAAATAATTACGGACTGACACGTATTTTCCTGCAGTTAGAGTGATAATCAATCGTGCTAGTGGACTGTCAAAGGGGTTTGGGTTTGTGCAATTTGCTTCTGAAACAGATGCTGTTAATGCTCTGAAGGAGATGGATGGCCAGGTAAACTTCTCCTATTTTGTCTTTAGAGTTCCATGGCCTACACATCAACAGATAATTTTTTTTTGTCTGCATCCAAATGAGGTTGTATACGGAAAGTAATATGTGATTCACTTCTTTTTGCAGTCTTTGGATGGCAGAAATATTCGTGTAAACTTTGCAAATACTAGAGCTCGTCAGGATAGTGCTCCTCCAAAGGCTGTAGTCCCAGATCCTGGCCTAAACCCATCAACATTAATTAACAAAGATATGTATATTCCACAACGCATTAAGAGATCTTGAGCTTGATAAAGATGTCAAAATTTAACTTAATTCTTGATTGCACCAAAATGCATGTCAATGTTCATCTAATTGTTAGGAAACTTTATCATGCATATCACTCGAATATGCTTCTATAATGCACCTTCATGGTCATCGATATACTCATATCAAAGAGAGTGTACATGGACATAATTTATGGTTCGAAATTTGGATCATGTACTGGTGGACTGTATCGTTGTGTCTGTGTAGTTGAATGTCAATAAGTGTTGGAATCCATCTGTCAATATTTTAGTCTAAAATGAGGACTATCAAACACTGTATCAGAGTGACCATTGGATGACACACTACTTATGTTGTCACCTGTAAACACTATTCCATTATTTTTAAAAGTTATTATCTGAACATGGAATTGTTATTATCTATTAGTGGGGTGGACTGGTTGATAAGTTAGAATAAACAAGGTCCTGGTTTTCTCACAGAGGTCTGTAAACTGTCCTGTATGGGCTGATTCAATAAGA
>SNQJ01S0091450.1:21320-32722 GCA_010110895.2 Picea sitchensis | reverse complement strand
ATAGGCCAGAAGAACCCCCCCCCACCCAAAAACCACTTACCACCTCAGGGGGGGGTCCGGAATACCACTCTTCCTCCAAAAAAACCGCTTTCGCAGCATTTTGACCAGTTAACTTGAAAAGCGAATTTCGGGCAGAATAAATCGAATTTTGAAAAATCGAGAGGTTTTTCTCCATAACGGGATGAAGAAAAAAAAACTCTCTCAGTTTTTTCATAGATTCCATGAGCAGGGAGAATCAAAACCATCTTCAAGGCCCATTTTTTCAGTTTTTCATTTTCCTGTTGCAGTCCTGATTTTGCGGGAGGTGTTTCAGTGATCTGGAGGTGAATTTGGCCAAATCGAAGGAGGTTTTTGTCCATAACATGCCCATATACAATAGTATCCTTCAGTTTTTTCCCAGGTGTCATAATTAAAGAGAAATAGATGTCTGAGTGGACCTCTTTTTTGCATAAATTCGGCCCATCTTTCATGGCGGACAGTTCCAGATTTTTGGGGATTTGTTGCTATTTTTGGCCGAGGCAGTTAAATCCAACTTACACAACTTGTTGGGGGATCTCTCCTATTTATTGAGATTATTTTAATGTAAAAGGGGTTGATCATTGCATCTAAAAAGGTTGTTCTCTATAATTGTTTTTAGATTCACCAGTAATATAAAGGAATTGATGCACAAGATTCTTGCGTCTGGACATTGGTGATGTTTTTCTTGCTATGTTAATGTTTTATTACTCTGTTATCACCTTGTTTTCTAATTCCAACTGTTAAAAGGAAGTTAAAGAACATAATTTACCTCAGGTACTCTATATCTGGCCTTTTATCAGTCTGCATGTTATTATTCTGATTTTGAGTTAAAGAAATTCTTGAATGCTTCTTTACTTAAATGAACCTCTCACCTGTTCTATCTTTCCATCACATTTTTTCTTAATCGATCCAGTATCTTGGCTATCTCGCCCTGTGAAGAACCCCTTTAAAAGTTGTTTATTTGACCTTAAGTTTTGACTAGCCCAATGGGATTCTAAAGCAATCATTTAGCCAAACACCTCAAATAAAAAACAAACCCCTTTCTACATAACTAGCCTAATATCCTATTTCAAACAAATCTAAATTTGATAGAGAGATCCCTCTCTGGTTCTTGGAGGGCTAGATTTGTTGGTTTTGATGTTGCTTCTGTGACTGCCTTCACAGCCTTGGGAAAATTACAAAGTGCTAACATATCCATCTACTGATATTTCCTCCAATTAACACATATTGAAAAGGGTTAACGACGACAATGACGGTGGTCTTGCGAAGCAAAATGTAGTGACAGAACCATTGGACAACATGAATAGCTAGCAAAGAAAGTTTCTTAACATGAGAATAGATGAGTTCCGGTCTAACCAGGCCTTTACTAAGGTAGTATATAACATGCTCCTTGAGCATATCATCTTCTTGAACCAAGACCATGTTGATGGTCGACTCTGCAGCAGCCAAATACAACAAGAAATCTCTGTTATAATCAAGAGGCCGAAGTAGAGGGGAAAATGTCAGGGCACGTTTCAATGCTTCGATGGAGCACTGAGAAACTTCATACCAAAAAAATGGGACCCCTTTTTTCAATAGACGCATAAACCCTTTATTGATCTCGACGTAGTTCACAACAAAACGCCGAAGAAAATTCGCTTTCCCTTGTAAGCCCTAAAGTTGGGGTATCTTGCACGGGGGAGGAAATTGAACTATCGCCTCAACCTTGAGAGGATCAAACATGATCCCTGTTGTTAATACAATAAAACCTAAAAGATGACTTGACGTCACGCAGAAACTGCACTTGTTAGGATTCAAGCGAATCCGATAATAGTGACATCTCTCAAAGATCAGTCGAAGATGGGCGGGATGATCAGATCTCTTGTGAGAATGTGATGCTAGATCATCAAGATATGCCTAAACTATGTGTTTGAGGTCATGAAAATAGAACGACATGGCCCACTGAAAGGCGAATCTAACATTCTTTAGGCCAAAAGGCATCTTACTATACACGAATGTACCCCAAGGAAAAATAAAAGTTGTTTTATGTTGGTCCTCTGGTTTGATTTGAATCTGATTGTATACCAAGAAACCATCCATGAATGAAAATACCTCGCGTCCTGCACATTCATCGACAATATGATTGATAAATGAGGTAGGGAAATTGTCTTTCAGGCAGGCCTTATTCAAATCACGGAATTCCATGCACACATGAATCGTGCCCTGTTTCTTGTTAACCAGAACTGGGTTTGACACCCATTCTGTCAATTGTACAACATAGATAAAACCAAATTTGAGAATTTTTTCTACTTCTACCTTGATTGTTGCTGCTTTTTGAGGATTTAGCGGACAAATATTCTGTTGAACCGGCTTGGAATTAGGATAAGTCGTAATTTCATGCTCGACAATTCGTGGGTCGATGACTGGGATTTCCTCGTAAGACCAGGCAAAAACGTCGCGAAACTCTTTGAATAACTCGGTGTAAGTTCGAATCTCTTCGAGGGAGGAATCCGCTCCGATGAAAACATTCTCCACAATGCTAGGGGTTTTGGAGATATCAATTAGAATCGTTGTAGCAATACTTGCCATGTTACCCTTGGCGTAATCTCCGTGCGTAGCCAGAGGATTGATAGGACAATGATTATCTCCATTCACAGTCAAATTAAATTCTCTCGCCTATATTCTCCTTAACTCGGGAAGGAAGTAAGATCTATGATTTATATCATCCCAAGTTCTATTGGGACTAGTCATTTCCTCGAGAATCACCTCGTCAGTGGGCAAGAGCAAGTCTAAAGGATATTGAGTGGAAAGAGAATCTTGAGCCCAAATAGGCTCGAGAACTAGATCTAACTCCTGTGAGAGAGTTGGATCGGGGTTGGCCGAAGTATGTTGGACAATGTTGTATGCAACCTTAGCCACAGATAAGAACGTGTCCATGCTATAATGCCCTATTCCTTCCATTGAGGCCAACGGGGAAGGTAAAGTCCATAGATCATTAAAGTAGTTCATTCGGAACGACGATACTTGTAAAATTGCAGCCCTCGATTGGTCGGGAACAACTGATATAAGCCTTACATTGCTAGAAGGTGACGGGTAATCAAAGGTTCCCATCAACGATGGAAACAAACCAACACCTAAGTTGACAGTGCCAAGATGCGGATTATCAATCATCAGGACCGTGGAATCCCCAGATGAAGGGTCAGGACAAGAGAAGGAAAATTGGTTGATGGGCACAATCTGGCCCTCATGTGGAAAACACAAGACTTGAAAAACCGTAGCAACCACCGAATGCATCGCATAAGTCCAACTCCTTCCTAACAATAGGTTTTAGTCGATAGGCGCATCTACCACTTCAACTTTGACACACACAGTTTTACCTTCCAACTACACGGGGAAGGAAGGAATAATTCCATGTGGTCTAAATGACCGACTGTCAAATGCCGTAAGCAACGTAGGCGATGGAGACAACTCAGGCTAGACAATGGCCTTCCAACATGACAACAGAATCATGCAAGTCGAGGCACCCTCATCAACCACTGTACGAAAAATGTTTTGTGTAAAAGATTTTGTGGTGTAAGCCACTACTATCTAAAAGGAAACATGGTGAGGAAGACAGGGTTTTAAGTTGGTTGGATCGAAAATGATCACTCTTGGGTTACAAGTCTCTGCTGCTCCCAAGGAAAACAATAAAGATTATCTCTATGAGGGGAAACTCTGTAGGAATTTCAGAGCGGACATCGTGCAAGGGGTCTGTGCTAGACCCTCTATAATGGAGTAGTTCTGGACAACCCAGGTTTGGATTATGAGAATCCTTCTTAAACACACCTTTAGGGATGCGAGTCATCATTTCACCCGCTGCCTTCTCGATTTGGAGAGGAGTCGGTGGGTTAGTGGCTTCCTTTCCCTTCTTGGCAGGTTCTGTGATTTCATAGTCTCGGGCCCTGGTCGCTAAATGGGCTTCGATATTCATCATGTAAATATTTGCGGCCAGGTTGTTATTGGTAGGCACGAGGGATCCCTGACTGCCCCCTACTGCGCTCATGGATGCAAAAGCCTGAGCCATGTTTTTCCCTTGTGGAAAAGGGTTCATCAACACAACAGGTTGTTGTTGCGCTAATAACTTTTGGGATTCTACAAGCTGAGGGAACAGGTGATTCGAGTGGTCTTCTGTGCATAGATTACATGGATACTTCAACTTCTTCTTATTCATTTTCCCCCCACCAACATTATTGGTAGCGTTTTTATCCCCTTTACCCTTCTTGTTCTTTTGTTTCTTCTTTCCCTCGGCTTGTTGGTTGGCCTTAGGATTCGTCGACTGCACACTGTGTACATTTGACGTCTGGGTAGGGGGAACAATCGAACTCAGATTATGGTTGGCCACAGTCTTTTGTATCGAAAATTATTGCAACTGATTCAACAACATGTCTGTGGACTTACTTTGTGATGATCCCACTATACCGTCAGCATGGGGTCCATACTTTTGCTTGGCCTTATCAAGAGTAGACCATGACGCATCTGGAAAGATCTCATAGAGCATGCAAGACTGTGAGTAGATCAGTTCAAGCTGTTGGGCTCTCATAATCGCTTCCTCTTCTGAAAACACTCCAAAAGTCGCTACGTCCTTGGATATGTAGGGCACCAAAGACTTCAAGAACCACTCAAGAAAGAAAGTAGGAGGTACCTTGACCTCAATTAATCTCTTTCTACGCCACCATTCTTGGATATGATCAGAGATGTGGTCGGCCTTGGTTTTCTCAAAGTTGGCCAACAATTCGGTGTCGGCATCGTATCTCACAGGGAAGTGGAAATGGTTCAAGAAGACCATTTCCAAGTCGTTGAAGTAAGAGTACCTCGAGAGATAGTGATGCAGGAGCATCATTGGCAAGCGTGCAGAGGTGGAACCACTCAACACATGAGAGTTCTTCCAGAAATTCAACGTGGGAATTCACCTTTGGAGGCACGCTTGAACCGGTGTCGAATTTTACCCTTTGAGGCAAAGTTTTGAAATTGTAAAAAGAGCAGGAGTCTCCACTTCGGCTCTGGAATGCGACTGAGATAAGATAGCATAGGATGAATTTTAGAGTAGGCAAGTAGCCAAGGGAAACCCTAGAAACATTTTTTTTGAGTTATGTAGAAGTTTGTACACACAGTTAGGGAGAGCTAAAATACAGAGAGAAATTAGTTGTAAGAGAGAACTGCGAGTAAGCAGTAGATCTCAATGTTTTGGGTTACTGTAATTTTGAATGTATTCTATAGCCATTGGGAACTTGTGAATATAACAGAAGGAAAATTGATCCAAATGTATGGTGTGCGGAATGTGTCTGTTTTCCTGTCATTTCTGTTTTCATGAACAAGTGGATGGAACTGTGAGTTTTTTCCAGTTTCAATGGTTTCTCTTCATTGGAATCTCTCCAAGGTGTGCATCGAGCGAGAGAGGAACGTAAGGAAATCAAGAGTAATTTCTCAGTGAGAAATATTGTGGATCTGAGTTATCGAGATCCCTTAGACGCAAGGAGTGCGCGGGAAATTGAATTTTGAACTAGACAAAGCTCAGGAGGAACAACACTTCGTAAAGTGTTATCGAGATCCAGGAACTCATTCCCTGGAAGAAGTGAAGAACGAGTCTTCGAAGACTTAGAAAATATTCTAAGTCTGAAGTGAGTAAAATCTCAAGAGGAAGAATGTCGCCGAACGTTGGATCACGGTGGAGAATCCCATGGACCGTCCGATTTGAGGTAGGAGCACAGTATTTAACCCTGCGTAGATCCAGGAGGGGATATCTTAGGGATCTGAACAGATGGTGGAGAGTCCTCGAGGAGAAACGCCGAAATCCCGCGAGTTGTTGGATAAGGTGGAGCTGCAAGGAAGTTACTGGCGAAGGCTTCTTGACGTCCAAATCTCAGGGAGAATAGTGACCATTGATCTCAGATAGATCTGGACCATCGGTCCATTTCGTGAACTTGGGCATCACGAGCTGGGACGCAGTGTTCTTGGTGCTTCAAAACCCCGAGGCATGAGATCACGAGATAGAGAGGGCTGTCCATTTCGTGAACTCAGACATCATGAGTTGGGAGGCAGTGTTCTTGGTGCTTCAAAACCCCGAGTCGCGAGATCATGAGATAGTGAGGCCGGTCCATTTCACGAACTCGGGTATCATGAGTTGGGAGGCGAAGTTCTTTGCGCTTCGAACCCCCGAGTCGCGAGATCGCAATTTGACCTGAACCGTCGATCACAAGCAGATATGGACCGTTGGACCACATCGCAACGTCGGGTGTTGCTAGTTGGAAGGACAAAGGTCCTTGTCTCCCAAGCCCCGAATCACAAAATAGCCAAAGGCAGGAAGGATAAGGGTGCGGTCACGACTCTTGGTCGTGTACTGTGGGAGCTCACGCTTGGTGCTTGGAAAATTCAACTGAGCATTTGTGGTGGGAACTGTGTGTTCGTTCGAAGGGTTCCAATTTGGAACCAGAAGAGCCATTTTGGATCCGGAACCAGAAGATCTCGATCGGGAGGTCACACAACCCTCAAGAGGGATAGGGGGTTTGCATCAGATAGAGATTAATATACCATTTCATAGCACCCCCTATAAGACTACGTTGAAGAAGGAACATCTGGACAGAGTCATCCTTCAGCGAGTTTGACGAGCACCACAAATGAAAATTGATGACATGATCACCTGGATATTCGCTAGGCTTTCCCTCAAATTTTGGAATATCTTAAGGCAACTTAGTCGGCATGGGGGGCCAATGCAAATCATAACAAATCGGTTCGTTTAGTAATCTCGAAAATTCTGGCAAATGTAGAGTTTCCAGAAAAGGTAGTTTCGGTTGTGAACTATTGACAGGAAAAAAGGGTCATGGAGTTTGACTATCACCGGGTTGCCAGGAAAAGTTGGACTGCTGGCCAGGGTTTTGGTAAAATTTGTGGCCTTGACCAATATAGGGAAACTGCGTCTATTGGGGTATCATAAATTGAATCCCGAAATCAGATGACATAGCTTGTGTGGGGATTTCTCTCTGCATTGTGTTCTAAGGACCTTGGAAGGGGATTCCCCCATCCGATCCAACGGGCATGGGTATTGAGCCTTTCCCAGGGTTCCATTAAGTATGGAAGGGGTTGCCCCTGATTGACATATCTTGCGAGGGAGCTGATCCCTACCAAGGATTCCAAAGACCCTATGTGGAGAAAACTCCAGTTGTCTCTCCCTGTGAAGGAATAGTACCTTGCACCGAGTTTTGTTGACCAAAGCTGGGGTTTCCCCCAGTCGAGATGGAAGCAAAAGAAAAAAAATTGTTCCCAAATGCACTGAACAAATAGAACGACATAGATCCTACCGATGTTGTATAAGATGAAGGTCCTAAACTGCCTCCACCAAACAAGCTATAAATAGTGTTTGGCCCGATTGGCTGCTGAAAAGCACCACCGAGCAAAGGGGACAACGAAGGTATATGACCCCCACCATAAGGGATATCATTAAAAGGGACAAAATTTCCCCTGGTTGACCCTTGCATGAGAGCGTTCAAGCTCCCTTCCCACAGACCCATGGTCTGTAAGGTAGAATAAGTAAGAACCGAGTTTGTATCAAATTCGAGCATCCCGTATGAGAAGGGAGGGTTGGTCACACTCTGAGTAAATAGAATAGTGGTTGAATCCAATACTGTTATCATACCATTGCCCAAAGTTGAGGGAGTGGAGACCACTGTGGTCCTGACTGGAAAAGGTGGGAGATGAGGTAGGATACCCCCTAAAGTAGTAGCCGTAACAAGAGTATGAGGACTCCTGGACGAAGTAACAACATTTTCTTCTATTATTGCTCGTAGGACTAGCTGGCACTCAGAAGATGTCACCTCGGGAGGGACAATCTGAATCAAGATCGGCATCTACAAGTCAGTGATCAGAGGGTTATCTAGCTTGAAACCTTCAGTTTCAAGGTCAGATACAGTGGATTACTCTGGATCCGAAAAGTCTCCTCGCGGAGTTGGCTTGGGCACAGTTTCTTGCGGCCCGGTCGCTTCGAACGAACCTTCTTGATCAAGTCTTTGCCTTAACGGTGGCGGAGGCGGCTCCAAAGTAATCGACAACAGGCCCTGAAGCCTTTGCTACTGACAGAGCTGTTGATATTCCACTTTGTGAAATGATCAAATGACACAATAAGGCTTGACTAGCGTAGACCACAAAGCACACACTAAAAAGGTTTCCTAAATATAAATCAAGCAATTGACTATCTAGTGGGAATGATGGTTACGCCAATCGACACTAGAGCAACTAACCGATGCAAGTGCAACTTGAACATGGAAGCACCCTCTAGTTATACTCTGCGAAGCGCGATCCGACGTTCGCCCTAGGTACTGCGGTATACCCCCGCAGTCACCTATGTAAGTTCGTAAAATATGGGCAACTAGGTTGCCAACTCCCAGTCAGTTACTAGGTAGGTACAGTGGACAGTCGGGCAGATCGTAATGAGCAGGATAACAAGTATGAATCCCTTCAAGGGTATTGAAAGAAAATGGTCTAGAAGACAACTGAGGATCTCGAACGGGTTTGAGGTCCACAAAGATCCGTGGGAAAATGCGATCGGTATTGTTATCAAGAAATACCCTCAATATACAATCCCCACTACGTTCAGTCCAACTTTGGAGGGGTTATCTCCTCTGCTTTTCCTCACGCGACCTCATGTTTATCCCTTGTGTTAGAGGGGGGTCCCAACTAAATCTTACGACACTGAACTTAAAGAACTCCCTAACTCAGACTCCAATGTTTGTTTTAAAGTGGCCTTGAAGAGTTTCCTCTTCACACCTAATTCAAGGCCCTAAAACCCTAAACTAGTTTGTGAACCCTACAAATAGAAAAGTCTAATGTATTTTAGATTAGGCATTATTTTTAAGGCTTGATTTACACAAAAGGTACAGTAGTGAAACTAATGGTGTTATGAAGAGACGAAAAAGGAAGAGAAATTTAAAGCACTTGAAAGCAAAATTACTTCGAAATTAAAAGCAAATCTTGTAACCAACTCTTTGTAAATTCAACTTTTCTAACTGATATTTCAAGATCTTTTAAATGAAGAAATCCTAAAACTTTCTTTCGTTTGACTAAAAACTACTTATGTTTCAGGAAATAAAAAATAACTTGGAAATAAAGACTCTTTTTCCTTTTGCAAATAACACCTTTAACTACTTTACCAAACTAAATGCAGGAAAATAAATTCTATTTTTTTTCTATTTTTGAACTGCTTTTAATGAGAAAAAACTGAAGTAAACTTTTTGTTTTTTCAAAGCAAGAAAAAAGGGTAAAAAGAAAAATTAAAACAAGATTGATAAAGACCCTAAGCCCACTGTGGATCCTAGGGATTCAACCAAGAAATCAAAAGGAGAATCTAAAACTTGACAGCTTGCTCAAAACGTTTTAGGGAAAATACAAGAAGACTAAGGAAACACGTAAAATTGAACCTATACGCAAGATATGGCCACAGACAGATACTCTGGTTGATTCAAGAAAGCCCTGAGAAGTTTGAACTTCTACCAGGAAACAGGAAAAATCCCTCTTTATTAAAAATATTTTCATGAAACAGAGAGATGGGTTGTTGCATCATCAGCCTGTGTATGTACGCGGGTTGTTTACTGTGCAGAGCACATATGTACGCGGGCTGACCCAAAACATGGCACATACACCTCTAAGTCTTTTCAAAAATAAAAAGGCAAGGCAGACTTAGAGGGTAGGGAAAGCTGGTATGCACCTTGTAGGTGACCAAAACCCCTTGACAGACTCAGTAAACTTAACTGAAACTCGAAAGGAAAACAAAACCAATCAATCAAACCAAAACCCCCTAAAAAACCCTAGAAAGATCCCTAGTATGGTCGCTAGTTCTACTAGCGGGAAAATCCCCCCTTTAACTATACCAGAGTTTAAGATATAGATAGAGTGAATGACCGTCTAAAAGTCAATCTAATTTCTACTCTACCCCAAACATACCAAAACAAATGAAAATAAAGCAATCAGAGAGAAGATCGGTAATTGTACCTTTTATCCCACGTCTGGTGATGATCTCCTCAAGCTCTATAGTTACAATGACTACAAGTCTCCTCCCAAGGCTGACCTGCATAGGAAAAAAATGACTAGAAGCATGCTATTTCTATTCATAAATTAGAGTTAGATATCAAATTCTATGTATAAATCAAAGAAAATACACAAAACATCATCATTTGGGACAGGGAAAATAGATTCTTTTATTCATAAAAAAAAGACTGAAACTTACAATCCATGTCAGTCACCATTTCCTGAACCTGGTCCGGGCTTCTCTTTACAATGCTCCAAGTGCACCTTCAATAGGCATATTATCTTAATCTTCTAATCACCTCAAGGGAAGGGAATGGATTGAATGGAAGAAGAAGGGGTTGAAGAGGGAATCCTGAGGCAATAACTCACAAAAGGTAGCAAATGCTTGGGAAAGGAAGGGAAGTGAAATTTGGCAGAGGTTCATCGTTCTTATGATTAGTTATGAAATGAGACCACAACACGTCCTTTTATATGACAAAATGATGGTTATTTGGTTGGGTGATGGGCTATAGTAGGTGAACTAGTTGGGAAACCTCCAATAGCCCGTGAATTTCACCGAATTCCTTACAAATTTTTAATTTTAGCAACTTTTGCAAGCATACACGGGTTGTTTAGTGTGTAGCAAGTGTATATACATAGGATATCTAGTATGAACCAAGTGTATGTACGCGGGCTGTAGTGGTGCAGGGTGCGTACATGCTCTAAAAATTGTTTTTTTAGGTAGAGCTTCTCAGTGGTGATTTGGAAAATGATGCTAGTAAGAGGGCCAATGCTAGGTATGCATGAGTAGGGAATTTTAGGGCTATAATAGTACCCCAAGTGATATCAAACCCAAAACCCTAGAAGGTGACATCATCATCAGAAGGAGGCCAACATCAAGGGTTTAGGGAACTATGTCCAAGGTGGAGGAAGTTGCATCTTGTCTCTGCATGGTGTCTGGATGTTAGCTACTACAATTTCCTCCATCCAATGAGTAATATGCCCTGGGGGTACAATGCCCAACATGTGGGATTTCGGCCCATCTGTGTGCCATCATGACCAAATTTTTTAAAACCAAGCTCATTTGTCCATTGTCCAAGGTTCTGAGGATGTGAGAGTTCATGTCTGAAGGTGCTAAGTCACTAACTGACTTACTGCTCTGCATCACACGTGCCAAAGTCCTGCAATAAGGGCACAATGTACTGGGTCAAATCCTAGGACGTTCCTCAAAGAACCATGTCAGGGCCATCTAAATCAAAATAGAATATAAGACAAGTTAAACCAATTTTCATCATAAATATTAGTCCTTAAGTCATTCAAAGTAAGTTGTTACTTCAAATATAAGCCAAGTGAACAATTCACCTCAGTATCCC
>SNQJ01S0091449.1:17286-39617 GCA_010110895.2 Picea sitchensis | reverse complement strand
CCAAGATGCATTGAATAAATAGGCATTGAGAGTTGCACTCATGTCTAGTAAGTGGCACAGTTGCATTCATACATGATATAATTGTATACTTAAATGCATTTGTTGAATGCATTTTGTGAGTGCATGCATATATATTATGGCATGGAAATAATTATAGTAATGGATGAAATGTTGTTAAATCATGGAGTTAAGAACATTTCAAGAACTGTTAGACATTGCAACAAGAAAGTTGCAAGTCAAGTAGTCACATGAGCATTGACTACAGGAAATTTTTCTATTCAAAAAAAAAAGTAATAAACTTACTGATATTAATTATGAACAGGTGTATGCATAGAATGATAATTCATTCTATCTAATAAATTGTTTTGTACTTGTGATTGAATTTATCATTGTAGACAATTCTAAGATCATGTTATAAGGTTTTGTTTTTGTTTTTTACATATTGCAAGGAAAGTATGATGTACAAGAAATACTGACAATTTGTTGGTTGAATGCAAGATAGAATCATCACAAGAAAAATGGTATTCATCATGGTGCTTCTTGAAATCCATAATGAAGATTGCATCCTATTATTGCAACAACAATAAAAAAAAAATATGAAATAGAATTTCATATTTTGGGAAAAGTTGAATTCCTTATGAAATTAATTTGATTTCTAAAATGGAATTTTATAATGGTCTCTCGTGATAACTACATCTGTGTGATGGAGATGAGATAATATTGATTAAATTTGGAATGTTGGGAAAGAACAACTACTGTTGAGGACACTAAAACCCTACAATTGTAGAACTTGGGTGGGGTTCTAGTAATGGGTTAACACTCTCCTTGTGTGTGATCCTTGGAATTATGGATCGTTGAAGGGTTGTGTAGCAGTGAAGGGATGCATGAACCTAGAAGGGTGAGTGCAACAACGAGGAGGAAACTCAAGGATGCTTATGGCATGGTAGCTTCCATAAGGAGGGTGTGTCAGATGGAACAATGAGCTGAATTATTTATGGAAGGAGTTGTATGGGATAGAGAAATTGACTTCCAGTTGCAATATGAATACCAGAATTGGTGCTGGAAAGTAGAGCACCAGATGGATAACAAGCTTCCAATAGTTAAAGCTTGGAGATTTTTTTTAAAAGAATTTGAATGGTACATGGTATATAATGCATTGAGGACAGTGCATAAATAAGGGAGGGGATTGTAATACCCATAGGATGAACCCCAATTTGTAAATGCAAATGTACTTAAGCTAGTGAGTTGTTTTATATCATTTTGCATGAACCTTCCATGGTATAGTGCGCACATGTACTGCACACTAAAATGATGAAGTGCGCGTGATTTTGAGGCCAGGGAGCCTTTTATGTATATGTTATGTTTTATAGGCTGGTGAGCCAGTTGTTATAAGCTAGGAGGCTTATGTGTTGAATTAGGCCAGAGAGCCTAGATGTTAAAGGCCAATGAGCCTATTTTTGTATATATAAATACTCATATCATTAATACAATACATCATTGCATGTAGACCGACCACGATAAAAGATTATGGGGGACTAAACTCCACTGGTTAGGAATAAGGGGCTAAAAGTTAAGTAAAAGGAATAATCTAGGGAGCTTAAACCAAAAAGGAATATTATATTAATATTCCTTAAAGTATAAAGCATGGATAATTATTTTATCCTAAGTTCAAAGGATGGGGACAAGTGGACCAAAGTAGCTCTCAACATGAAAAGTGTCAAGTTGGGAACATGCATAGATATAGTTTGGACTTAGTTCATTTTCTCATTCATTCATTCCATCATTCATTCACTCACTCATTTGGTTGTCTTTCGTACCTTCCTGTACTTGTATCTGTATGTGTATCTGTACCCATAACCATACATGTACCTGTACCTGGATAGATTGGGAGTTGGACTGAAGAGGTGGGTTGTCAAGCCCGTGAGAAATTCTCTCTAGGTGAGATAATTGCTAGGAATTGATTTCTCAAAGGATCCAAACTACACCTACATGGCTCTGATACTTCTTGTCCGGCCTCTTGCTGAAGTCCTAGAAAGGAAGTGGGGAAGCCGAAGGATTGTTGAGTAGAAAAGGGGCACACTTCCTAGGGTGGGACAGGCATCTGGGGAATGAGGGACTGTAGGTTGTTAGTTTGAGTTGGAACCTATGGTGGAGTATTTCTTGTTGTCTGAGATACATCATCCTGGTTAGGAATCCCTTTAACCAAGTGGAGTTTAGTCCCAGATCGGGGGTGATCCATTGTTGAGAGTGATGAGCAACGTGGTCTAAGGCTGGGAGGTTTGTGGAAGGTGTGCCCGTAGTTGGTGATATTTTTACTAATATAAGTGTCCATTTTGTGTTAAATTACATGTTGCATTATTATGTATGCATTTATTTTTATGGGTTATTCCTATGTGTGTTGCATGTGTATTATTATTATTATTTTGTATGAATATGTGCATTTGCAGAATGTATTTGTCTGTTTTAAGTTTTATATATAAAGTTCCTCAAGAGTTTTTGTGTGTATATGTTTTAACTTGTATACAGTACGGAAAATTTTATGTGGCATAGACCAGTTGGATGTTGGGAATGCTAAAATATGGTATCAAAGCTCCAGTTTACAACACTGACCCTGAATGTGTCGAGCAAGTTGAGTTGAAGTGAAATTTCATAGAGAATTGATTTCAAAGTGGCCAAACTTCAAGTTACAGAGTTTCCATGGTAAAAATTATAAGCAATAGTGTGAAATTGGGCAAAAGCCCCAAATTATGTTGTTAAATTCATGGGAAAATTGAGAAATTTGGCCAAGTGGTGAGATATTCTTAATTTACTATTTGTTCTAGCAAATTCAGACCTATAATTGGTCGAATGTGAAGTTACAAAGAATCCATGACATATGGAGCGAGATTGGTTGATTAAAATTCTCAATTCGTGAATTGAGTTTGGGAAAAATTTGTCCCAGGTTTTAGTCCCTAAATTTGCACTTCACTGTGAGAGGGCAAGCTAGGGAATCATCAAGGTTATTGCAATGGTATTTAAAGGGTTTTATGAATAGGTTTTTTAAGGATGGTTGAAAGTTGGTTCAAGGTTTCAAGGTAAACATAAGGTTCAAAATAAAGCCAAGAGATATCCCAATGATTTTTTAAAGGGTAGCCACATAAATAGATCAAGAAAATAAGGAAAATAAAGAGAGGAAATAGGGAAGTATTCAATTTGTCAACCCCATATGGATTTCTTATTTCAAAATGTAATTTAGAAACAAGAACATGTACTTGAAAAACAAATCCTGATAACAAACACTAACAACAAAATCTTCACTGTATTAATTAAAACCAAGAAATCAATGGATTACAATTGAAAAATGATCTCAAGAAAGAAAATAAATAGAACATGAAATGAGGTAAAATCTAACCATCAACATGTCTTTTCCATTAAGTATCAACTTGGAATAAAATTATCTTACAAAGAGTTCAAAACAGGTCCCTGAAAGCCCAACCTTTTCCACCCTTAACTTCTTCTACAAAGTTTATATAGAAACAATACATAATTATCAAGATCCAAAAAAAATGGATCTGAAAACCTCCTCATCTATATTTAGTTTCTTGTTTCAAATAATCAAGGAGAATATCAAATCTGATCTTCATGTCAAGCTGATGAGGTGGCTTGTCAACTGCTATCCATGAGATCTTTTAGGAAACTAAATCTAGCAAATTCCTGAAAACTAGGGTCCAACAATCTCTTCATATCTCCAAAAAATGTGATAGTTGTGTAACAATCGAGAGATTTTTTTGTGAAGGGGATTGTTCCCAACAGAAACCTCTTTTGGTTTCAAAAACTTCATTTCCATATGTTCTTCAACCTCTCCCAAAATTACTAACTAAAACAAAAAATTATGTATTGTGAAATCTCATAAAAATAGGCCTCAAAGATAAATTTGAATCTCTTAAAATGTGATAGTTGTGTAAAAACTGAGATATTGTTTTGTGAAGGAGAATGTTACTAAGAAAAAACTCTTTTGGTTTCCAAAAATACATCTCCATATGTTCTTCAACCTCTCCCAAAATGACTGACTAAAACAGGAAATTATGTATTGTGAAATCTCAGAAACATAGGCCTTAAAGATAAATTTGACTCTCTTAAAATGTGATAGCTATGTAAAAATCGAGAGAGGTTTTTGTGAAGGGCATAGTTCCCAAAACAAACCTCTTTTGGTTTCCAAAAATTCATCTGCGGCTGTTTTGCAACCTCTCTTGAGGATAAAGACTAAAACAGGTAAAAAACTAAGTATTTCCTGTAGCTTTTCTGGTTCTGCAAAAAGATCATCTTTGTCATCATAAACTGCATTTGTACCTTTAAACACAGATTTAGATATTTAATTTCATTTTGTGGTTTCTCTTTTCACAGGTCTCATGGATTATTTGAGCAACTTTTTTTCCTTTTTTTTGTGTCTTCCCCAAGTTTTCAGTTTCTTTCTCATTCTTGTGCAAAGAATGTGTCTCTGCCTATTTCTTGATGCCTGTTTTAGAATATTTAGAATTATCCTCAATGATTATAAGATTCTCTTTTTTAATTGATGAATCAAACATGGCCTTAGAATTTAACCTGAATTTATTGACAGCCCTAGTGGAGTTTCTCCTAAGGTACTTAGGCACAGGTGTAGGCTTCTTCCTCTGTTTTTTTCCTTTTGCTTTTTTCTTACTTGTAGATTTTTGTTTCTTCTTGACTGGAGTCTGAAATGGGCTCATAGTATAATCTTCATCCACATCAATTTCCATCTTTATCTCTGGATCAAGAAATATATCAATATTTTCATCTGGTTTTGATCTCTTACCTTTACTAGTGGTAGCTTCTTCCTGAATTTTACCTACATGAGCATCTCCAAAGATTTGTTGAGTTTGCATATTCCTTTTGCTAGCCCGTGTTACCCTAGCTGCAAATGATCCTTCTTTAATTGGTGACTCAATGACTGTACCAATCTATTTTTGTTGAGTTGATTTCTTACCTTTGGCCTTTTTGGATTTAGTTGGTTGTGAATCATTTCCTAAAGACTGGATTAGCCAATCCCAAGATCTTTGGATTGTTTAAAGAGGAGATGGTCAATGTCTTTATTAAACCTTGGTGAAAAATACTGCCTTTAGCTGTAGCAGAATGAGACTACACCCTCTTGGACATTTTAGATAAACTCTTAAGTAGGAAATAGGGTAAATTGAGAGGATAATCCCCATTAATGTGAATTAATAGTCTGATATGATAAATATAAACCAGTGAAAACCTACCCTCACATGTGATATACCTGTGGATGATCTTCAAAGCAGTATGCCATTCTTTCTTTACCCAACTATGTGGAATTCCATTTTTTCAGTTAAGGTTTTGTTTTTCTGGGATTAAGAACTAATTCATGAATTCCATAACTATATTCTCTTTCTTCCACCACCTTTCTCCACAAATTGGCAATTTACAGGATCTTGCAATTGAATGCTCAGTCACCATCATCGGTAATTTCCCAATTACAACTTCAAAGCCATCAAAATTCTGTGCGAATATCATTTAGATCTATTCATCGTGTCCCTGGAAGGTTGTAAGAAACTCAAACAAACCTACATCTTTAAACCTCTACGCCATTTGGGGGTGAGCTTCAAGTAATTTTGTGCCCTTTGGTTCCAATCTAATAATCTGTCCACTCTTATTCGGTGCCATGTTGTTGATATAGTCCTATAAATAGATCTACGATGTTTGATACTGAGAATTTAAAAACCTGTGGACTGTTAGAAACTAAAAATCTCTTCTTTTTCCAATTCGATCTCTGCACAAAATACCCAATACATTAGAATAGAAGGTGATATTTTCTATTAATGATATCAAAATGTGTTTGATTTGACGCAGGTCAGGCTGGTACAACTCAATCCCTCACATATAATGGTTATAATTGCAGTATCAACTCGAGAAGAGATCGTGGAGAGGAATGCAGATATTCTGATCACGATTTGTGCAATTATGATGTGATCAGGGTGAGTTGGCACATGTAAAAACATGATTATCCTTGGCACTGCAGGAATAACGCTATTCCTGTAGCGCCATTCATGACTTGGCAGAAATTTTGAAAATTCAAAAATGAATAGACAAGTGATGTGACAGGATTCATCAGATCAAATCCTAAACCTTTAAAAACTTAAGAAAAACATTTTAAAGGTGCAAAAATTGCAAAACATGACAAATTAAACCAAGGGGTAAAAATTAAATTTCAGGCAACAAAGCATAAGCAGGGAGGATTAAGGATTAGGGACACTCTCTTAATAAAAAACAAAGTTAGATACTAACACCAAGAATACCAACCAACAAATATTTGTTGTTGTAGAGGTTGAATTGGTGTTATCATGGTGAAATTGAATAAATTTCATAGTTGTAGAATGTCTACGGTGAAAATTGGGAAACATTTTGGCAAAAGCCCCAATTTATGCAGCAGAATTCACGAGGAATTGATGCGCATAAAAATGAATGTGCATAGGTGTGCACACCAAAAATGCATGATACACAATGAAAATCTTGTGATGTGTGGAAAATAAGGGTGTGTGGTTGTGCGCGCTAAAATTTGGTGATGTGTGGTGCTAAGTCGTAATGCACAGAAAATATAGGCACACGGGTGTGTGCACTTAAATTTGGCATTATGCAGTGCAGAGTTGTAATGCGTGGAAAACATTGGTGCATGAGTTTGCACACTTTAATTTAGCATTGCATGGTTTCGACTGGTAATGCGTGCAAAATATTGGTGCGTGAGTGTGCGCACTTAAATTTGGCGTTGCACGGTGTAGAGTGGTAATGCGTGAAAAATAATGGTGCATGGATGTGCACACTAAATTTAGCACTGCCTTGTGTGGAATGGGTGTGACCACACATAATATTGGTGCTCATTGTGTGCGCATGCATAATCTTGGTGTGCATTATGTGCGCAGTATTGGCAGAGCGTAGAGGAATTTTGTTGGTGCACGCGCAATGTGGGTATATTTCTATCGTGCAACAATTTAATTAATGTTGTGCACGGAGTACTAGTGCACATTGGGAGCATACTAAAATTTGGCATGGTGCAACGTGTAGAGTATAATGTGCATCGAATATTAGCATACAACACAAAAATTATGCACAATAGTTATTAGTGTATGAACCAAAATTATGTGCGGTAGATATTGGCATGTGAAATAAAAGTAGTGCGCACCAGATATTGGCGCGACAAAGAAGTGATCCACATTGGTTATATGCATGTGGAGCATGTGTTACCTTATGGTATTGTTGTGCATGCTAAATATGGGTGTATATATTCAAATTTGTGTGCACAAAGTCGTTTGGATTGTGTACAACAACAGAAAACTAGTGAATTTCTGGGACATTTTATACTGTTTGAAGGTCATCATTTTGCAGCGCGTTCAGCATTTTTATCTACTCAAAAACCCCGGGAACAGAGTGTACCATGGTACATGACCAAGGAACACTTTTCCTTTGCATCTCAAATGAAAGATCCAGGAGAGATCTTTCTAATGGTGTAAATATTTCGTCAAATGAAGCTTTTCTGAGGAAGTTACCGGACAAACAGTGGAGGGTAAATTTTAAGACCCAAGTAACTTCGAAGGGCCATAAATTTCTACTATGCAATCATATTGAGGCACAAGAGTAGTCTATGGAAATATACTGAACCATAGAAGACAATACTGGCGCTGACTTAAAATTCTGAGCATGTTAAAAAAATTTAAGACAGCACAGAAGGTACATGTAGCGTTCCAGACCAAAAACACTAATTGGCCTAGAACGTCAACAGGTTGTAACTAGCAGCCCAGAACCCAAAAAGAGGTGAAATTTGGATAGACCATCCAAAATATGTATATGAATAAATCCAATTGAGATCCTACTAAAAATCCAATGGATTAGATGCAAAAATGCATGATTATAGCGCAAAATTGCACCAAGTTGAAGAGTGAACAAAAAAATTAATGGACAATTTTCAAATAACCATAACTTTCTACTCAAGACTCAGAATTGAGCAAGGGAGAAGTCATTAGAAAGGTATTGGATAAAGGAGTCTAATTATCCACCCAGAAAATTAATTTGGGTAGTTAATTTTCACAAGAGATCATAAGAAATAATTATGATGCATTATTGGAACAAAATTGTACATAATTTCATAAATTTGTTAAATTATTTAGCCTATAAAATTTTGTTGGCTATACATTTTTGCAGAGTTAAAAAAAAATTAGTTCTTAAGAGGTGAGAAGGTTGAAATTTAGTTAAATATAAGAATAGGTACTTGGGGAAAGAGTGTCATGAAAAAATTATTTCATAAGATGATCAAAATCCAAGACTACAAAATGTTAAGGTATGAATCTGGGTGCAGCCATAAAGTCTTGGGAAGCCACAACAGGAATTCCACTCATGTTAGTCATGTACTCAATGGAATCTGGGAAAAGTAATAGACCATGTAGTGAATGGATTAGTGAATGTACATTCACTCCCAAAGAAACTAATATACAGATTAAGCAATACATTGGAGTCATATCTATTATAAAAGGAATTGACTATTAGAATGATAGTAATCACATATAGAAAGAGGCTTAATGAATATATGTATAAAGAGTCCATCATATCCAGGGATTAGCTATGCAATTATAGAGAAATGATTCCCTTATGGTTATCAGAGTGCGCAGTGGAAGCATGTATGGGCATCAATTCAAGGGAAAATAAATGAAGGTGCACATAAGTAAGGAGTGTCGGTTGTGGCATAAGTGCATCAATATGGCATGATGGAAGGGGATTATGCAAGGCAGGTTGAAATCAAATGGGTGAAGACAAGAGAAATTAATATTCATCAAGCAAATCCAAGTACCTAAGATAAGGAAGAGATAAATAAAGTACCTCAAGAAGGAATTTGGTGTTAATTATCCAAGGTTACTCATAAAACATGTCTGGAAATATAATTGGGCCATGTAGGAGTTTGATCAGAGGGATCCAAATAATAGTGGAATGATGAAAATTAATATCAGAATAATATGTAGTTGCAAGTCCATGAACATCCTAGGATAATGGAAGAAGAATTCATGAGGTAGATATGAAGCTAATGGGAATGCAGGCCAACACTCCAGGAGGGAAAGAAAGAATAGTAGTGGATTGTTGATGCATTCCAAAGGTATTGAAGATATTTCTGCAATAGCATGGAGATGTCAAAGCCAAGAAAGACTTGAAAGTGAAATGAATCTCTGTAGAGAGTTAGTAAGGAACCATGAAGAAGAAGATGGTTCTATGCATGGTTTTGAATGCAAAAGAGATGGTGCCTGAGAAGAATCCATCTCAAGTGGTGCCTGAGAAGAATCCATCCCAAGTGGCATAGACCATGAGTGACATTTCCAGGGGGTGGAAGTATCACTTGAAAGTATGATCGTGAATTAAAAGTAGTATTAAGTACTTTTAATTAATTATATGCAGCTAGAGAAGAAAGCATATGTGCATCCTTACAGTATGCTAAGAGATTGGCTATGCAAGTGAAGTTTGAGGCTAGTTGGAAAGGAGAAGAGAAGAGTGCAAGAAAAATCAAATGCTAAAGTATTCAGTCAAGAAAGAGTTGAAGTAGTTCAGTCTGAAAAGTAAATGGATGTTGAATATCCAAAGTATATCAAACGACATGATTGGAAGTATAATTCATCCAAGTATGAGTTGGGATAGATGGATCCAGGAAATAAATAAATGTTGAAGGTTAATATCAGTTTAGTATTTGGATGGAAAATCAAAGGCAACCAGGACTGATTTGGCTAGAAAGTGATTAGGTCAGAAATCATCATGCACAGTGGTTACAGTGAAGAGCACATGAAGATTCAGGAATCCAGAAGAATTGAAGACTTTTGGGATAAACAAGGAAAGTTGATTCTTATGCTTATTCAGGAAGGGTGAGTGCAACAAGGAGGAGGTAACTCAAGGATGCTTATGGCATGGTAGCTTCCATAAGGAGGGTGTGTCAGATGGAACAATGAGCTGAATTATTTCTGGAAGTAGCTCTATAAATTGACTTCCAGCTGCAGTGTGAATACCATAATTGGTGCTAGAAAGTAGAGCACCAGATGGATAACAAGCTTCCAATAGCTAAAGCTTGGAGAATTTTTTTAAAATAATTTGAATGGTACATGGTATATAATGCACTGAGGACAATGCATAAATAAGGGGAGAGGATTGTAATACCCCTTATTTGAACCCCAAATTGTAAATGGAAATGTACTTAAGTTGATGAGTTGTTTTATATCATTTTGCATGCACCTTCCATGGTATAGTGTGCACATGTACTACACTTTAAAATGATGAAGTGTGCACATTCCAGGATACCGCGTGCTGCAAATTTAAGTGCATGTGATTTTGAGGCCAGAGAGTCTTTTGTGTATATGTTGTGTTTTATAGGCTAGTGAGCCAGTTGTTATAATCTAGGAGGCTTATGTGTTGAATTAGGTCGAAGAGCCTAGATGTTAAAGGCCAGTGAGCCTATTTTTGTATATGTAAATAATCATATCATTAATATAATACATCGTTGCATGTAGACCGACCATGATAAAACAGTATGGTGGACTAAACTCCATTGGTTAGGAAAAAGGGGCTAAAAGTTAAGGAAAAGGGCTAAGATAGGGGCTTAAGGTAAAAAGGAATATTATATTAATATTCCTTAAAGTATAAAGCATGGATAATTGTTTTATCTTAAGTTCAAAGGATGGGGACAAGTGGACTAGAGTAGCTCTCAACATGACAATTGTCAAGTTGGGAACATGCATACATATAGTTTGGACTTAGTTCATTTTCCCATTCATTCATTCCATCATTCATTCACTCACTCATTCAGTTATCTTTCGTACCTTCCTGTATATGTATTTGTACTTGTATTTGTACCCGTAACCATACCCATACCTGTACCTGTACCTACTTAGCTTGGGAGCTGGACTAAATAGGTAGGTTTTCAGGCCCATGGGATACTAAAGAGGTGGGTTGTTAAGCCCGTGAAAAATTCTCTCTAGGTGAGAGAATTGTTGGGAACTGATTTCCTGAAGGTGCCAAACTACAGCTACAGGGCTCTGAGACTTATTTTTCAGCATGTTGTTGAATCCATGGAAAGGAAGTGGGGAAACCGAAGGACTATTGAGTAGAGAAGGGGCATAATTCCTGGGGTGGGACAAATTTTTGGGGAATGAGGGACTGTAGGTTGTTAGTTTGAGTTGGCACCTGTGATGGAGTCTTTCCTGTTATGTGAGATACCTCAGCCTTGTTAGGAATCCCTTTACCCGGGTAAAGTTTAGTCCCATCTCAAGGGTGACCCACTACTGAGAGTGATGAGCAATGTGGTATAAGGCTAGGAGGTTCGTGGAATTTCTACAGGTAGCTGGTGATATTTTTACCAAGATAAGTGTTCATTTTTTGTTAAATTACATGCTACATTATTATGTATGTGTTTATTTTTATGGGTTATTCCTATGTGTGTTGCATGTGTATTATTATTATTATTTTGTATGAATTTGTGCATTTGCATAATGTATTTTTCTATTTTAAGCTATATATATAAAGTTCCACAAGAGTTTATGTGTGTATATGTTTTAATTTGTATATAGTTCAAAAAAATGTATGTGGCATAGCCCAGTTGGATGTTGAGGATGCTACACAGGGTTTGTTGGGTGAGTTTGGAAGGATGCAGGACAAGGTGAAAGTATTTTTTTATAATCAAAGTGTTATTCATTTGGCTATAAATCCAACTTATCATAGTAAGACGAAACATATTTATGTTAAGTACCATTTTGTAAGACATGTTGTTGATGAAGGAGGAGTGGCTTTGGAAAAGGTCCATACAAAAGTGAATTCTGCAGACATGTTTACGAAACTAGTTTTGTTAGAGAAGCTACGATGGTTTTTGGCTTCTCTTGGCTTGCAGAAAAGGTGATGAATTAATCAAGGGCATGATATAGAAGGTAAATTTTTGTCAAGATGGAGATTTTTGGAAACATGCCAATGAATTTTCATGCACTCACATGCACATGCATTTCAACTATTTATAAATCGTTCATGTAACTATGTGATCTATTCATGATCAGTTTGTGTAACTGAGTGATAGATGTTATATATATATGAGCATACCCATATAGGTGAGAGAGTAAGGTGTGTAGAGAGAAGAGTGTGTGTGAGGAGAGGATGATTGTGTGCATCAGATTGGCTATTGTAATTCTCCCTTGAATAATGAGAATATTGAATATCATTTCCTATGGTTTTTTCCTACATTAGGTTTCCACATAAATCATTGTGTCAATTGTGTGATTGTTGTTCTCATTTTTATGCGTGTTTAATCTTTCTTGTTGATGCTCTGTTTTTCTTTCACTGTCCAACAATAATGATGTGCATTTTATCTAGTATAACAAACAAAATATTTAGAAGTATCTTTAAATGTAAAATTTTATTTTACAATTATGGTTATAATCTTTGAATAAATATAATTATGTCGAAGGCATATCTTAGTTATGGGTTTTCAGAAATACCTGTCAACTGGTTGACAGGAAATGGAAAACCACCCTTTTCGTCCACCTGTCCATTGCTTTGAAACCGCCTCTACCTGTTGACAGGAAATGGAAAACCACCCTTTTCGTCCACCTGTCCACTGCTTTGAAACCGCCTCTACCTGTACAATGCTTTAAAACTACCTCTGTTATCACCTATGAAACTGCAAATGTCCTAGTAAGTTTTGGAAAACCACCCTTTTCATCCACTTGTCTAGTGCTTTGAAACCACCTCTACATGTACAGTGCTTTGAAACTGCCTATGTTATCACCTATGACATTGCAAATGTCCTAGAAGTGATGATGTCTTCTCTTGCCACATGTTCTATCCACCGTGTATCTTTGTCCTATCTCTCTTTTATGTACATCATACCATCTCTTTGTCCCTGATCTTATATGTTATCTCTCGCTTCTCCATCATTGTCCATGTCTCTTCATGTATCCACATTCATCTATCTCTTTGTTGTCTATTGTTCATAGTCTGTTGCTACCACCTCTTTTGTTGTTACCGACAATATTTTAGACTTCTCAGGCATGTATATCTGATTGGTTGATCCAAAAAGGATCCAGAGAAGGCTAATAACAACTTAGAACTCACAAGGGAAACTCAGGACGCTCAGAATGGATTCAACAAACAAAGAAAGGGAAAAAATTCAAAGTTCCCAAAACTCAGTGAAAATGGCATGATCGCTAAGAGCGTGTCACAAGATTTCTAACGACACAAATGGCTCATCAAACTGAGTTACGTATTGAAAGATATTTTCTATCAAAGTTTGGTCAACCTAGCCCAGTCAACACGGGATGAGTAAGCATCCGTACTACTGACGTAAACATCTGTATAGATGATGTCAGTGGTGATACAACACACATGGAAGGGGAAAGAAGGTGACACATGGCATACTGACATCATCATGATGTCATCATGGTGACATGGCAACACCAAAGGCTATCATGTGTCACCCAGTTTTGGGGTTTTTGGGTCGATTTGTTGACCAATCGGATCATTCCATGTGCCATTCTGTACACTTATGTGGCATGACGAAGTGGTGTGATGACTTGGCAGGAGACAGCGTGGCCCGGTGATAAGTCACCACATGGCCCAATCAGAGGCTGCTAGGTGGTAGGAAGGAAATGCTCAATGATAGTCCGTGAGAAAAAAATTGAAAAAAATTAGTTTGGCGGTTCTGCCAAATCTGGCAAACCATGCCAAACTTGGCCACTGGTTAATTCATTGAGATATGGGTTAGCTCCATCGCTAACTATAGCAAACCAACTATATGTTAAATATATATTTTGTAAAAATACAAAGCCCAAAAGGGGGAGGCCCGCGGGTTTGACCCTGGGAAGTCCTCCCCCACATGTGCCTTAACAAATCCGCCCAAAACCAATAGGCCACGGGCCACACATTGTAACCAATGCTAGAAAAAACTATTAAAAGGTGCATTCTCCCAACCGCCAAGGGGAGGCACGCATATGGTACGATCTTTTGGGCATGGAAAACACTACAGTCCAGTCATTAATACAAGTTGCATAGAGGGCGTGAAAACTGAGACAAATTTCTTCTCGGCCCTGGGAATGCTAGAGTCGGATCGAGGTGTGGAGATAGTCATTTTTGGGTAATTTGACGCCACAAATTCATTGGTGTTGTCCATTTTATGATCTGAGCCTACCCATTTTATGATTTTTCCAAATTCCTGTGTTGAGTTAATGAAAGAGCCTACCCATTTGAGAGAAGGGCCCAGAGACATAGTCCACCAAGGATGAACTCCGTTATCAATTTTTGTGTTCATATTTGATTCTTTTTTCTCTTCATTTTTTATCTTTTCCTTCTTTAATGGTGCACTTTAATTTATGCTCATTTAATGCAATTCTTTATAAGTCACTCGATGAAAAGATCCTGGATCATGTTGGTATCAGAGCAGTCATCTTTGATTTGAATTGTTGAGTGTGAATTCTTACTAGAGCCAAGCATAAGCAGGGTGAAGGAACTCTTAATACTCTCAATCTTGAAGTTGGTCATGCATTTTGAAGGAAGAAAATGGTAGAAGAGGACAAGCATGATGAAGAGGAGAAAAATTTTCACATGGTATTTTATCACATGTCAGAAATGGTCGAACGAATGTATGGAGATTACGAGAAGAGGATGAAGAAGAAAGGGAAGAAGAAGAAATCCCATGCAGATGATGATGCTTTGGTAAACCAAAGGGCTAGAGGATATCCTCCTGAGCCTTCGTCTTCACCTCCAAGTTCTAGTTCTTCTTCCTCTGAGCATTCTCATCATTCTCATCATTCTAGCCATAAAGACTCTTTTAAGAAACCATTATTAAAGCTTGATGTAAAATTTTCTTTACCTATGTTTAATGGAGATGTTAATCCTAAAAAGCTACATAATTGGATCCGACAGGTTGAAGCATATTGTCGTGTTCAATGTATTGATGAAGAAGAAGTTAAAATGCAACTGGCTTCTCTTCGATTGGAAGGCACTGCTCCCGTATGGTGGGAGAGCAAGCTTCAGGTCAGAATTAAGTGTGGTAATCTTCTTTCCTCATGGTCAGAATTTAAATCAGAGAAAATGAAATAATTTAATCCATTAGGGTATTTACATAAAGAAATGATGGAATGACAAACTTTAAGGAAAAGTAAAGGTCAAACTATACAAAGTTTCACAAAATAATTTAGTAAGAAATCTCTTGCATTGAACATTCCTTTGGATTCTTATGAAACTTTAATGAAGTATATTGGTGCACTTCATATTTATATTCGTCATACTTTGTTCTTTTTTAACCCCACTACTCTTGACGAAGTTTGTGTGCAAGCCACTCACCTTGAGAATAGGGGAAGCATGTTCAAGAATATCCCACGAAGAAACGTTCCAATCTCCCACATAAAAAATTTAGGAAGTTTAAAAGGAAGGACAAGAATACCTCCACAATGTCGAGAGAAGGAGGAAAGCCATCTTGCACTCATTGCAAGAAAAGTGGTCATGATGAAGAACATTGTTGGAAACTACATCTAGAAAAGAAACCGAAACAGTTCAGTGGAAAGGGGAAGACAAAAACTGTTGCTACAGTGCAACAAGATCTTGGTTCCAATTCAAGAGATGAAGGAAAGATCACAACGGTTGGAGTAGAAGGTAAAGATTCCCTTCATGCTAGTTCAAGTTCCAATAATGAATCTCATGATGATGAACGAAAGAGGAATGAATTATTTCACATAAGAGTTGTATCTCAACACACTATATATACATTATTTGATCTGGGTTCCCAAGTAAACTTAATATGTGAAGCACTTATCAAGAAGATGGGTCTTGAAATGAAACCACATACGAAGCCTTATCCTCTCGGATGGGTATGTGAGAAAGAAAAACTTAATGTCACCAAACAATGTAGGGTCATATTTGCTATAGCTTCAAAGTTGATTAATGAAGTGGATTTGGATGTTGTACCACTTGATATATGTGGCATAGTGTTGGGAAGTCCTTATCTTTATGATAGAAAAGCATTCTTCTTTTGTCATGAGAACAAATACCACCTTACTAAAGGGGGAGTGGAATATGTTGTTAGAGCTCACAACATGAGGTTAAATACAACACTTGTTAGTGCAGGGCAAATGAAGAGACTCATAAACACTAATAAGAGATATATACTCATGGTCGTAAGAGAGAAATATGTTGGGACATACGACGCTTTGCAACGATGTGATCCATCTCATAAAAAACAATTAATTGATATTGTTTCTAAGTATGATGTTATTTTTCAGGAACCAGATGGATTACCTCCTCAGAGGGAAATCCAACATGAGATACATCTTCAGCAGGATTCTCCTCTTCCTAATGTGGGCATGTACAGGATGTTAGTTGTGGAGATGATGGAGATCAAGAAGTAGGTATAGGGATTATTGGATCAAGGGGTCATTAGGCCTAGTTCATCTCATTGTGGTTCTCCGATCATGATGGTGCCAAAGAAGGATGGCACATGGTGAATGTGTGTCGATTACTGGGCCTTAAATAAAATCACAGTGAAAAATCGATACCCTCTTCCTCGTATAGATGATTTACTTGATCAATTGAAGAATGTTGTTTATTTCACTAAGTTGGATTTGCACAGTGGATATCATCAAATTAGGGTCACAGAACATGACGCATGAAAAACTGCCTTTAAAACCTAACAGGGATTGTTTGAGTGGTTAGTTATGTTGTTTGGGATTGGTAATACTCTGGCAACTTTTATTCGTGTGATGAATGATGTATTTAGGCCTTTCCTAGATGACTTTGTGATTGTATATTTAGACGACATTCTTATTTTTAGCGAGACTTGGGATGAACATGTGAGGCATGTAAAGAAAGTATTGGATACTTTGCAAAGGGAAACGTTGTATGTAAAATTGTCTAAATGTTAATTTTCCAAGACTGCACTTGTGTACTTAGGTCATATTGTAGGAGGAGGACAATTAAAAATTGATCCTTCTAAAATTAATGTAATTATAAATTGGCCTGAGCCAAAAAGTGTAACTGAAGTCCAAAGATTCTTAGGTGCAGTCCAGTATTGGAGGAGGTTCATTTCCAACTTCTCCTTTATAGCATCTCCTTTGCATGCCTTAACCAGTGTGAAGAACACTTTTTAGTGGGAAGGAAAGAAAGAAAAAATTCTCTACACTTTGAAGGAGAAGATCAGTACCACACCAGTATTAGCACTGTTTAATATTCAACATCCTTTTGAGATCAAGACATATGCCAATAGATACACCATGGGTGTAGTATTGATGCAATATCGTAAGCCTATCTGTTACCGCTCTGAAACTTTTAACCAAGCTGTTGTTAACTATCCTACATATGATAAAGAGTTGTATGCATTAGTCTGAAGCGTAAAGAAATGGAAGAAATACTTGTTAGGGAAGGAAAAAATCATACATACAGATCACCAGCCCTTACAGTATATCCAAGCACATACCAAATTGAAACAATCTCGACACTACAGATGGGTGGGTTTTCTACAACAATTTCATTTGGTAATCAAGTACAAAAAGGATACAAGTAACAAGGTAGCCTATATGCTTTCTATACCTCCTATTGTTGCTTATATTATTTGAAGAAAACTTCTTTATCTCATGATAGCTATGTAGAACAATAAGCCATCGATGAAGATTTTAAAGAAGTATATGAGAAGCTAACCCTTGGCACACATGTACAGAACTATTGGCTGCAAGGAAAACTACTCTACCATCTTGGAAAGCTATGTATTCCTACAAGTGAACGAGTCCATGTAATACGAGAAGCTCACACTTCTCTTGTGTCTGGGCATTTTGGGGTAGGAAAAATTATGGCTCATTTGCAGAGGTTTTGTTACTGGATTCAAATGAAAGCAATTGTAACTAAATATGTAAAGGCGTATGTGATGTGTTCTACTTGTAAGCCCACTAATAGAAAATTGGGGCTATACTCACCACTTCTTGTTCCATCCCATCCATGGGAAAGTATCTCCATGGATTTTGTAGGGAGTTTGCCAATGACCAAAGGGGGTCATGACTATTTGTATGTTGTAGTGGATAGGTTCAACAAGATGTGTATCTTGATGCCCTATAAAAAGTAGATCACTCCTGAGTAGACTGCTAATCTCTTCTTTCAGTATGTTTGGGTTCACTTTGGGTTACCCACATCCATTGTCTCGGATCGAGATAATCGATTCCTTGGGGAATTTTGGACTAGCTTGTGGAGGATGATGGACACCAAATTGAAGAGGAGCACTGCTTTCCATCCATAAACTGACGGACAGACAGAGGTGGTAAACAGAACAATGGTACTTTTTCTTTGAGGCTACTGCAACAAGCATCCCAAGTTATAGGATGAACAAATACCCTATGTACATCATGCGTGCAACCGAGCTTTACATTCATCCACTCAGAGTTCACCTTTTAAGACATTTTTTGGGTATGTACCAAAGGTTCCTTTGGACTTGATGTATGGAATAGATGCCAATGTGAATGAAGAACAAACATAGGACAGAGCCCGCAAGTTCATCTAGAGGATCCAGTAGATACACCAGGAAGTCAGGGAACAGTTGGAGAAAAGTCAAGCACAATATAAAGCTCGGCATGACAAGCACAGGTTTGATCATTAGTTCCAGGTTGGAGACCGGGTATGGCTTCACATTAGTAAGGAGAGATTGAAGGGTGAAGGCAAGAAACTCAATCCCATTCGTTATGAACCCTTCACTATCTTGGAAAAAAGTGGTACCAATGCTTTTCGTCTGGATCTTCCACCTTACATGTAGATTTATTTAGTTGTGAACGTTGAGAACTTGAAACTTTTTGAGCCTCCCATGATCATGGATCAAGATGAGGCAGTTTTGATACCTTAAGTTGATGAGTTTTCACCTGATTACTTGGATGAGTTGCAGGAAAATATCATCTTGGACAGGAGGATGAGGACATCATGTAGGGGTGATGTTGATTATCTTCGAGTAGGCTTAAAGGGAACACATCCAAGAAAGGAAAAGTGGATAAAGAAGGACAAAGTGAGGGGACTCTTCCCTCACTTACGTGTTGATTGATGAAATCTTTTAGTGGTCTAAAAATCTCTTAGTGGGAAGGCGTGATCCAAAAAGGATTCAGAGAAGGCTAAGAACAACTTAGAACTCGCAGAGGTAATTCAAGATGCTTAGAATGGCTTCAGCAGACAGAGAAAGGGAAAAAATTCAAATTTCCCAAAACTCGGTGAAAAAGACATGATTGCGAAGAGTGCGTCGCAACATTTCTAATGGCGCAAACGACTCATCAAACGAAGTTACAAATTTAAAGATATTTGCGGTCAAAGTTTGGTCAACATATCTTAGTCAGTAGAGGATGAGTCAGCATCCATACAACACACGTGGAAGGATCAGAAAGGTGACACATGGCATGCTGATGTCATCATGGTGATGTGGCATCACCAGAGCCTGCCACATGTCACCCAGTTTTGGTGTTTTTCAGGCCGATCCATGGACCAATCGAATCGTGCCATGTGACAGTCTATACAGTCCATACGCTAAGGTGGCATGATGGCATGGCATGATGAATTGGCAGGAGACAACGTGGCCAAGTGAGAGGTTTCCACATGGCCCAATAAGAGGTTTCCACGTGGTAGGTGAGAAATGCTCAATGACAATCCGTGAGCAAAAATTTGAAAAACATTAATTTGGCAGGTTTGCCAAATCTGGCAGACCATGCCAAACTTGGCCACTGGTTAATTCGTTGAGATATGGGTTACCGCCATCGCTAAATATAACGAACCAACTATATGTTAAATATATATGTTGTAACAATACAAAGCCCAAAAGGGGGAGGCCTACAAGATTGACCTCAGGACCTCCTCCCCCACATGCGCCTTAACAAATCCGCCCAAAACCAACAAGCCACGGGCCACACATTTTAAGCAATGCTGAAAACAACTATTAAAAGGTGCATCCACCATGGGGAGGTGCATGTACGGTATGACCATTTGGGCACCGAAAACGATGCATTCCATTCAGTAATGCAGGTTGCAGAGAGGGCACGAAAACTGAGACAAATTTCTTCTTGGGTCTTGGAGTGCTAGAGTTGGATCGAGGCATGGAGACAACCGTTTTTGGGTAATTTGACGCCACAATTTCAGTGGTGTTGCCCATTTTCTTATTTGAGCATTATTTTGCATCTTGATTTTAGAATGGGGTATACTTATGTAGTTTTCCAAATTCTTTTGCTGAGTTAATAAAAGAGCCTACCCATTTGAGAGCAGGACCCATAGACATACTCCACCAGGGATGAACTCCGTTGTCAAGTTTTGTGTTCATATTTGATGCTTATGTCTCTTCATTTTTGAGTTTTTCCTTCTTTAATGGTGCACTTTAATTTATGATCATTTAATGCAATTCTTTATAAATCACTCGATGAAAAGATCTCGGACCATTGGCACTCATCCCCTTGGGAGGTTCTCACTCGAATGAGTGGATGAGTGACCCCAACATCATTAGAACTTTCCAATAGGATCCCAACACACATTCTCATTCCTACTCCGAACGAGATCAACTTGAAGTGTTTTCCTTTGTATTACACATACTACACATCTCATCATCAATAAATCTCTCTGGGATGAATTTTGAAGGCTCATTCTAGATTTTAGGGTTCCTTCCCATACCCCAAACATTCATCAGTACTCGACTGTGTTTGGGTATCATGAAGCCCGCAATATCACAACGCCTGTTATCTCTTTGTCGGACGAGAAAAGGACATGTCGGGTACAATCATAACACATCTTTGACCACTACGCGAAGAAAAGGGAGACACTCGATATGAATTTATTCCACCCTTTAGTTGAGACCAACAACCTCTTCCAAGGCTCATTTCAATTTCTCAGAATTGTGATTGAGTTCTTATATCGCCCACTCTATTGTCTCAACATTCATGTCACTTCCAACCACAAAAATATCATGTAAAAGGAATTAGACATCAGATTTTGTTTGTTAATATTTTCACAATTCGATGACCTTTTATGGGGTATAATAACTAGAAGAGATAGTTGAAGACTTACACTTAAGTAGCCCCTGATGTCATTGAGATTAAATTCATCACTTCTCATGTCCAGTAGAATGTCCAAGAGATCCTTCTTACCATCATCACTTCTGTCATTGTTTTTGCCCCTCTTTTCCAGAGGATCCTCTATGAATTTATCCATAATGTCATATGTTATTTTCCTCTAGATTCCCATATTACAATAGGCACCCTATAGATCCAAGAATTGAAGACAGGGGAAATAGTCGGCCAAATTGGGAGCTATATGTAGCACCATCAGTTTCGAAATAGTGTCTTTCAGATCTGAAGCTCATAAATGAGGATCAAACATGTCTTTACCAAATGCCATGTTTTCTATCATATTAAGTGCAGAGTGGAATGTAATGTGTCTGATTTTTACACACTCTGATCCCTTCAGGTAGTCTTCAAAAATCTGATGAATCATTCGATATCCTTGATCTCTTCTGAGATCTTGCAGAAAACGAAAAAACTTCAATTTCCGAGAAAACCAAAGCCAATAAGAACATATATATTTAATGGCAGGTCTTAGTAGACCTTTGATGCTAGAAAATTGATATAAATGTTCTTGAGTTGATAGAGCATCCAACAAAATATCAAACTGCAAACTGAATGCAAATTAGAACACTTCACATTGTAATGACAATGCACAAGTATATTAAGCTCTATACAAATACATAAGATATTTAAGCATAATTGCATCCCAATTACTTCAATGTTAGTAAGAGAGGATTCTACCTAAGTACAGAGTCCCATTACACTTTGAATGCTTCACATTCGACTTTTTCTTTTGATAGAATGCCCATAGATCGGTGTTGTGATTGATTTACCAATACAAGTCAAGACTCAAATAATTGTTTAAGCTAGGCACTCCAATAAGTGGAACTCAAAGCAAGAATGAGAGATATGATATTAAACTTTCTGACCAAACATTGAATTCAACGTTAAACACGTTTACTCTTTATGATGAGAAATTAGAACAGTCATTCTGCATAAGAATTTATTAAGCATTCTGAGAGCAAGATAATAGACCATTTTAATGATAACTTATGACCTAGATCACATGAGACGGGCCATATATTGAATAATCTTTTTAAAGACTTATGAATGTAAAAAAGTAAAAGGCAATTTATACATATTCATCATTGAATAGTTATGCTAGCGACCATTTCCACACTTTCATAAATTCCTAACCTCAAGCTTCTGTGAAATTTAACTTGAATAGCCTTTTTAAATACTTGTGAATGTAAAAAAAAAGGG
>SNQJ01S0091448.1:32556-48308 GCA_010110895.2 Picea sitchensis | reverse complement strand
TAGACCATTTATCTCCTACTAAAAGGCTTAAGAGAGTGACATGGGTTGTGCCACATGTCGAGAAAGGGTGGTGCCATGTGTCATGATGACTTGGCACCTATAGGTGAGAATCTGTGGGAAGAAGAATGGCACGTGTCAGGTGGCTAGGGTTCCACATGTCAAGTAGAAGTTGTACCACATGTCAAGGTGACTCAGGGTTCTTGAGATAGAACCCTGTGTTGAGGTATAAATGCCACATGTAACCCAGATGGAAAGCAGTGGTAGGGCCACATGTCAGGATGTGTGGTAGTTAGAATGTTCTTTAGGGTGACACGTTTAACTAATGGATTGGTCAACAACGCAAGGTGGGTCCCATTAGAATAAAATTCCCTCTGTTCCTTTGTTTTATTTTGGGTCGTTGGATCTACGGGTCAACGAATATGGGTCATTGATCCAGGCATAATTTTGTTAGGGTTAAGCGGTGAACATGTTAGGTGTTGTTAAGAAACATTGACGACGATGTAAAGAGGAGTGATCTGGACAATCGGTAGGGGCAGGTTGAAGACATAGTATGAACCATTGATATGTCATGGGTCCCGCTATCATCTTTAAAAGTTATAAAGGGACAACCAATTAATCATCGCTTGAGTTGGTTTCACAAAATTACTCAGAGTCATTCGATGAGCGACTTGAGGTCTGTTAGATTGAGAATGTTAGATGAGAGGGGTGTTAACCACTACGTAAGTTAGGATCACTGACATAATCAGAGTCATAAGATGCTTGGCCCAAATATGGTTGGTTCTGGCGCAGCCCCGACATGGGATCGTCGTCAATAATTTTAGTGTTGGATTGTTGAGACTCCATGGGAGTAAAAATTCGACGATGATGAAGAGGAGTAAAAAGGATTGGGAACATGAGATTAACATGTTTGGTGGTAGATGCCACTTCGTATGGCATGAGTATTAAGAGGCCATGTGGATTCCACATGGCAGCAAGGTGGCCTTGAGACAATGGAGGCCCAAGAACTTTGGGAGGCCATAAATTTTTATCCAAAGCTTAGTTTGGAGCATGGTGATAGTCATTGGAAATCTCTTGAAGAGAAGAAGATAACTGTACCTCGAGAAGAGGTATTAAGATGATTAAGAAAAAGTGAAATTTTACTACCCCATTCCTTAAAAGGGTACTTAGGGGGTTGGTTGTGTTTCATTCAACACTTAGTCATTTTTAAGCATGCATCCATGAACATGAGAACACTTGTGAAACAAACAAGAGAAACATAGATATAGTGCGGGTGACACAAACTGTGCCTAACACCTGACTAGGTCTTTGTTATTGCGAAATAGTTACAATATGAGCAATACTAGCTCAGTTTGCAACATTAGCAGAGTCAAATGACTCATCTCACATCACCAAGACACTCAATAAAATATCCATCACACCATGAATCTCTGTCTCAAATATCTCTGCAACCTCTTGCAGTGAACCTCAAAAGTTCCCACAAATACAGACTTGTTGTCTCTTCATTTATGAAAACTTCATAGATTTCAGTTCTGTCAGCTCACACATTCCTCCAATGGACCTGCATTTCCAAAATTCACCAAAATCATCCCAAAATAAGATCACCCAACTCTATCCACCGAAACCTCCTCAAGGAAACACAATTCCTTCCAAGTGGGGCGACTTGGATCCTGGAGTGAGCTCTCCCTCTTTGTCTACCTCAAAACCACAAAGCTCTTCTTTTTTTCCTAGTCTTCCCAAGATACCTTCCTTGGTTGTGCACCCTTCTTCTCTTATAGGGACTCCAAAGTTCACCATTGAAAATTATCGCATCCTTTGGGGGTGTCACTCCCCTTCGCAAATTCATGTCCAAATGAATTGTTGTTCCCCTTCATGGACCTGATTGCCCAGACAAATCATCATGCCCCTTCATAAATCCAATCACCCAAATGGATCCATGCAATCATCAATTTTCATTCCCCTCGGGACCAATGTGCCCAACCTTGGTGCACCCCTCATGTCAATACACCCTAATCTCTTGGTTTCTTCGTACTTGGGAAATATCCTTGGTGTGTTCGCATGCCCAATGCATCCACTTGCCCAACTTTTGTGCCATAGAAATCCCAAGTTTCATCTCCTTTTGGACTTAGGAAAGGGTCTCTACACCCATACAGTCGAATACATTACATCGTCCCCCACCTCAGGTTGTTTTCGTTCCCAGAAACATCCAAAAAATATGTGATCTCCAAGTCTTCACCCAAACTCATCCTCTCATCACAACTAAGTCAACTGGAAACCCCAAGTTTCGTTGTTGTTGTTGTTTCCTGCTACAAATGATTGTTTCACACTTCACTTCAAAAAATTTCCTAAGTGTTCAACTCTTGTGATATTATTGTTGCGCCCATACTTCAACCAACTATGCCATGTCTCTGCACATTGTGCATCTCAATTCATGTACTAATTGGGTGATCAATCCAACTGTCACATCCAAGTCATGAAATGTGCCTCCTCATGCTTGAACTTAGTCCATTCTGCACATCTCCTTCACTCTATCCAACTCCAATGAATAATTCAAGTGTCTATCTTTGCCTCACTATTTTTCCATCATATGATATTCATCAAGGATATCATCCACAATTTCTAATTGTTTCACTTTGAACCTATTGGAACATTTTTTCTCTTGACCCCCTTGTTATGTTGTTGTTCTCACCTAAGTTGTGAACTAGTTGAATGGATGGTCCAACCATCACACTCCTTGAGACTGCACAACATCATGCACAAACTAGTCACTTCCTTTCGCAATTCGGTTCATACCCACAACCATCATATCAAGGAAATATTTCCCCTCACATTGTTGCACTATGAAGTCACCCCCAAAAAAATTCATTTGCAACAACTCGACTCCAGTGTCCACCTCATGGAATAGTTATCCAATCTTCCCCAAGAAATGCACATCCAAACTACCTTTTCCCCACTACATAATTACTCGACCATGATGTTGTATATACCTCTCTCTGCCTTGGAATGGTTAGGATTCACGCTTAAACATGTTTCCCAAATAAAGAGAAATGTCCATGCCCAAGTAATCTCTTCAAGTTATTTTCCTATTTGCACAATCCTCCAAATGAAGGAAAGTCCCCAACTCACCTCCTTTCGTAAAGTTACCTCTCTACAACTCAACGTATGAAATGAGTGTGGCCAACACACTCACACTCATCAAACATCCCAATGAATTTTCCAAATCTCTAAAAGTAGAATGAGTTACCTAAAATAACTTCCATACCTTAGGAATATTCAAACCAGTATTCTACCAACCTCAACCTACGACCTTCGTCGTATCTCTCAATCATCGCACAATAATCCACATGTCACCAAGGTGCGCTCTACCTCATCCAATGTCTCATACCAAAGGAAAGTGACCACCAACCAAATCATTTGGTCTGTTTTTTGCCCATTCATGTTGGCTGAAAAAATTCTTGGTTGACTCCTTTGTTGATCCAATCTATCTCCTAGAAAAAATGGGCTTGCACCTGCTTTTGAGGAAAATATATGGAATGATCTTACTCGATAATTTTCATATTCTGATTGGATAAAGAAAAATAGACGAGAATTTCACCCTATGTTTATAGCCAACAAAAATAACATCCTAACTCACAAGTACTAATTACAAGTGTTTAGGCTAGTCTTTTATCAACAAAATGCTTACTGGAATTTTACTTTTTATGTAATTTTATAAACATATCAATTTCTGAAATAAATGTAAAGATAGAAGTAAAGTAACCAAGATGATAATCAAGACAGATGAGACATAAAGTAATCCTTTATTTCATTCAAGTTCACCAAAGAGTCATTTTCTTTACAAAATCTCATGCATAAATTTTGGACCAAAGTCAAACTTAGACATCCCCGATGGAACATACAAAAAGACCTCTGACAGAAAACCAAAACTGAACTCTAAAAGATGGATCAACTTGCCACATATTTCTTCTGACTCGACTCTGCACAATAGCCTTTGTCAGTCATAAAAAATAATTCACAAACAGACAAGTCTACACAGACTATCAAAGATAGATCAACACCTCTGAAAAACAAGTGTCTGAATGATCTGATTCAGCCTTGAATATTGTTGTCTACAATAAGACCCTGCTATCATAAAATATAATTAGGTTTGTGATGAATAATGAATGAATGAAAATTGAACTATCTCAACATAAACTCAAAGAGAAAACCTTAGTATGCTTCTTCTTCTATCCTCCTTTGTTCCTCCCTTTGCTTTTGCTTGTAAACAATTAGAATTAGTTGAAGTAGTTGAACCAACTCATTAGTTAAGTTAATTAAAAGACTCAACCAAATTTTAGTTAGGGGGAAAAGTAATAATCATAATAAGGGTTATAAATAAATAATAACTAGTAGGTGGGACCCCTTGTGACTCCCTTTTTCTCATAATAATCATAAAATATCTAGTTAGTTAAGCAAACACACCTCCTTGTGACTCCCATCAACATATTCACATTTGATAATTTAGCTCATGATTTTTGAAATGATTCTCAAAACATATTACTCATATATCCAAAAATAAAACATGTCCCAAAATTCCTGAAGTCAATTGTCATCAACAATAGATAAAATAAAAATTCAAAAGACTTATTTCCCACTCTGTGATGCAATCTTTCCTTGATTACTATTTTCACCTTCGATTTTCCTAAATTTTCCTTTGGTTGCGTAGATCCTTTAGGCCTAATTTCGTTGATCACGTGGGAACAATCGTCCCTCAAATGCATTCAGGAAGACACAGATTTGTCAGAGCCATTGGAGTGTGAGGAAAGGGAAACACTGGCTTTTCCTTTGTCAAAGGCATGGTGTGCCTCAGTTTTCAATCTCTTGATAGCATGGGAGGATTGCACTAGTGAGTGGGGAGTGGCTTGGATAATCTTTTAATTAGGTGGAGGAGCAGGCAAGGACAAGTTGGGCCAACCACGATGTTGGGAGACTATCGGGTGGACAATCTCTTTCCATCCATCATTTTCAGGAACCTCAGGTTACAATGAGATGTGAGGGGGCATAGGGATACCAGGGGCTTGCAAAACTTGGAAAGGAGGCCTTTTAGGCCTAGGTTGGACTACTCCCTGCCCAATCCAATTGAAAAATATGGCCTGAAACAATTGGCCAAGATATTATGAATCAACATCAAAATGTATGGAGAACCTAGGCCTTCTTGGGATTCTGTTCCAATTACCTCTCCCTCTGTTTCCATGACCATGGCTACCTCGGCTGAAAAAATGCATTTCTGCATGCATGATTGATTAGAAAATAGTCTTTGAAATAACCATACACGACAACTCTTTTAAAAATATGAAATAGATTTTGGCTCAGCAACGTATCAGAATCATGCAATCCAATCCATACAAATTGTTAAACTGTTTGTCAATGAGCAGGGGGTGAACAAAGGGTTTTGGGATATGTGATGGGTTTGTATTGAGTGAAACATGATATAATGAGGGGGGGAAAGAACACGTTTACTTCTTGAGGAAAACAACAATCAACTATAATGCGAACCAAAGAAAACATCATTGTAATCCAACAAAGACATTGTCACTTCCAACTGCATCAACACAAAAATTCTCTTGACTGTAATCAATTTTAGAACAGGGGGTGAAATATGAGTATGGGAAGGTGAGGGGGTTTTAATTAACGGAAAGTGAAGTAATGGTAGGGAAAAGGAGTGATTACTATTCATAAAATTAATTAAGTGATCCATAAAACTATTCTGTGAAGAAATCAATCAATTTACCACTGTGACTTCAAAAACACTACTGTGTGTAATTCAACAACTTTGGGTGTTAACTTGCTTACAGTTTGAAATCAAATATTGAAGATAGTGTCACCAAACAAGACAGTGTGCAATCCACAAATATCTATAGGGGAGTTATGTTCCTCTTACTTATCAAATTTATATCTTATAACAATTCTCAAATGTATATGCAGTAAGCATTTCCACTCTGTTATTATCAAAACAACCATTGTCCATACATTACTTCAATTATTAAATACAACTCAAGAGTTGTGAAAAACAATGAAGTTATACTGCCATTGCAATTGTGCTTATCATTTGTTAAAATGCATGACATTCGTTAAACATAATTAGTGGACAATCAATCCAATAACCCATAATTAAATTGCAAAAACTTTGACTCGCCATTTAAATAGACAAACAATAACCATCACTCCATCTCAAGCTATGTTGTAGAAAACTCCAAACAAATCAATGCAAGTGTAATTCTGTGATTGTGCAAGCCCAATTTCCTTCGGCTCAAAATAATCAAAAAGTTGGGATATCCATCCAATTCAATGAGGCATCAATAGCAGGCCCGATTTCAAACATTGAACAAATTGCAACAGGCCATGTTCAAAACTCTGTGACTATCCCTGAATTCGCAACCCCAAAATTATCCGTAGCATATCATTGGGTAGCCATACCGTAACACCACGATGCAACATTCCCATTCGATGATTAAAAAAAAAAAACACATAGCCAGAGTGTTATTTACTTAACCTCATCGTGCTGACTTAACAATCAACACAAGGAGATATAAACATAATTGCATAAATCTATCAAACTGCAATCCAACCATACTGAGTAAACCGAGGCTCATCGTTGATGATGCAATTGGATAACATACTTATACAGTGAATAGAACTGTCATAAACAACCCGATTTGCAATAATCATCATGCCATTAGAACACACTATCACAATAAACATTGAGTCATGCTATATGAATGCCACTCATACCAATGTATTAAGCTTGAAAACAGTGCCAGGTTACCCATTCAATAAACACAAGGAGGCAACAATTTGAATTAACAATTCATTCTAATTAACCATGCCGAGCTTATACACTCAATAATAACAATTGTAGTGACTAGATGCTAAACCAACACCACTGTCATACAATCCACTTTGGTCGAGCCGGTTAATTACTTATGTCAACAATACATAACAACCAATAGTAAACCCGACAAGAAACAATGGTCTTCTCTGTCAATCCTCAGACTCGGGAGTTAAGGGTTTTCCTAGTGGTCAACACAGAGAGACTGAGGTCTATTTTTCTCAATGGAGAAAACCTCTGAGACCAATGGTGTACACATAGAGAATGACACAATTTACTTCGTGGTCAGGGTGACAAATCCCATGACAGGAGAGCTATGAGCAGAGGAGCCAGGCTCCATTTGGGATTTATAATGAATTAGCGCACACAGGGTATAACCCTCATGGTTATCTCAACCAACCAACTAACAATTCTTGTAACAAGCATAGCTGAGAAGAAGAAACATAACCTATTGCACGACCAATAAAAGCATGAACAATCCAATGCCCAAAATAATGCACAATGTGACCAGATATTCCAAACCCATTAAACCCCATAAAAGCAGAGACTGGGTATGGTAATATCAAATGCATGAAGACAACCAGTCACTCCAGACCAAATAAAAAATCTTCAACTAAACCAAAAAGGATGACAGAGATCCCTTATGGCTGCTAACACATCAGGGTGACCAATAATGCTATAACTTCAAACATTTTTGCAGAGAAAACCATCAACACATCATCCCAAAATCACAATTTCACACAGTTTCCATACTCAAGGAGAACACAACCCAATACATCCAAGCCAATATCCATTTCATAACCAGAGCATAATCATGGATGGAAAACAAAAAGGACATAGTTGTAATCAAACACCTTAAAACGCGAGTTGGTCGAGCGGTTTCTCTCTGTTAGGAAGTCAGAGCATAACCACAACAACAAAATTGAACAATAGTCAATTAGGGTGGTTTCCAATGAAGGAGTAAGGGTGACGTGCAGTAAATGCACGTCACCTCCATTCATAGTGCATTAATTTCTTAGTACATGCCAACGAGATTTCCATCAACACAATTAATAAAACCATGTATTGAAATCGTCACCCATTAAAACCAATAGCGTGGCCATATCACATTTCTAACTTATGCCATAACATAATTCAACCAATTTCCATATAATTCAACAATTTGTATAACCATTAGCATCTATTTCCTTGTCAAATGTGCCACCAACATTTTATCCATCCAAATATACCATATGCATATTAACCATATAAATCAATCAAATCGCATAACTATTACTTGCTAACTAGGACTTCACCATAATCATTTAAATCTTTCATGCATGTAGTATAGCATCTAGCATAGTTCAAATTCTTCCCTTTGCATTTGTTGCATTGTTTCCATTTCTTTTTTTCAAATTCCTTTTATGTATTTTTACTGACATGTCTATCATGCAGGTGTTTCAAGAACAGATAGTAGTGGTGCCAATGAATAACATAGGCCATAGTAACATAAATAACCAATACTTCATAATCCCAAACCATAGCCAATAACAACAAGATCTAATCAACCATGTAAGCCATGTCAAACATCATCACAACATCAAATATGAACAGATCTGATCTCCAACTATAAGGGGGTCCCACCTACTAGTATTATTTAGCTTTTATATTAATAGGCTTTAGCAACACTTTGCGGGAAAAAATTCGTTGCGATTAATCGTCAACAAACTGGCGACTCCATAGGAAAATTTGTTTTCAACAGATTTAGAACTCAAAAATCATGGTTTCGTAGACCGAGAACAACACGCATAGAAGACATAACTGGGAAGATTATGCAACAGGGGGAAGTGAGCAGATTCAATGGAAAGATGATAGGGAATTTAGGAATAATTCATGGAAAGTGATAGGTATGTGGGTTTTACCACCGTATGCATAATCATTCAATCGGAATGTGCTCTTAAATTCAAGGAGTTTTTTTTTTTTTAGGCTTTCTCTTGAGATCTCAATGGATGGAGAAATGGTAAGAAGAAGTGAGAGATAACCAATTCTTTATAAGACAACAATGGAAATATATAACAATTTCAAGGGTCTTTCAGAGGATACATCATAACAGTTATGTAATCTTGATTGTTATCGAATAACAATTCTTTGCAGGAGTGTCATTGTGGCAGAATTGATCCAACATCCTATCTTGACCAAATCAACTAAAACATGATAGGAAAAAAAATCATGATAGAAGTAAAAAATGCAGATATTAAAACAGCAGCAATAAGAAAAAAAAATGAAGAAAACAACAAGAAAAGTTTTAACTCAAAAATTCGAAGTCAAAATACTGTAAAAAAAAAAAGCACAAAAAATGAAAGCAGAGCTAGGCTACTATTATACAGAAAATCCAAACAACATTAGAGATTTTCACATTGGTCCCTCACAATATTTCAAGCGAGGGCTATTAGTGCTGTAGGAAAACAATTTCTTTTGTAATTCCTTTCAAATGTAAGAGTTAGTGTCCAAGACAAAAGCAATCTAGAAAGGACCCAACACTTGGAATCCTAACGTAATCATCAACCCCTCGACGCACACAATTATATCATCAAGATAGATATGGAGACTAACAAATTCATCAAAAGTCATGTGCACAGGTCTTCTAAAAGTGATATTACATCAAGCAAGATAGAAAGCATGCAATCGTAATACATGGTTCCCCAATTAGTGATAAGAGTGGTTTTGTGAGCATCTGCCCCTTTTACCTTGATTTTCTTGTAGCCCAACAAATTTTCAAGCAAGGGCCTTAACTGTGACTCTACAACCCGCTGCAGAACCATTTCCATATTGAGAGGAGGAAAAGGGTTTCTCATAATAGCTTGCATGAAATTTCAAAGATTGATACAGGTTCTAATATTATCAGTGATCCTCGAAGTAGGTTCCCAATTGGAAACCCACTCAGGATGGACTGAAAAAATAATCCCAGCCCTTAAGAATTTTCCCAACTCCCTTTGAAAGGTTTCCTTAAAAGAAGAGTCAATAGATTTTTGTTCTTTCATAATTGGTTTCATGCATTCCTTGATGGAAATAACATTTTGTAAAAAAATAGGATCCAAACCACGAAGATCCTTATAAGGCCAAGCAAAAACCTTTTGAAGTTTACCAAGTAGCTTGGAATTTTTTTTTTATATATATATTAAAACATTGGGTACTTACGTTAATATTCCTTGAAGATTTGAGTGCCCAATTGTTCATAGAGATGGTTTCACCCACCTCCCTTTGTAGCTCCTCCTCTTTCTGTTTTTCTTTGTTTCCTACAACACTCAATGGAAATGAACTGTCTAGAGGAGTCAAGCTCTCTGAAATATTATCATTTTCTATAACAATAGTTTCCTCAGGCTTAAGAGGAAGCTAACTGATTAGCCATTGAATTTGAATCCCTATTAATATGAGTGATGTTGAATGATAGAATATTCGAGACAAGAGCCCAGACAGTTTGGGAGTATCATTCCATTAGCTTGTTGCTAGGAGATCATATCTTACATATCAGGTTCACAACAAGCTCAGAATTTCCACAAATTGAAAGGTGACCACAACCAAGATTAAGGGCATTTTCAATGCCTAATAATAAATCTTCGAATTCAACGACATCATTTGAACCAACAAACTCTAACCTATAGGACAGATTATGGATTTTTCCTACAGGAGAAACCAAGACAATGCTAGCCCCATTACCTTCATTAGAGCATGAACCATCAAAGTGCATATGCCACATATCATCATCTAAATCGATTCGTTACAAAGGAATATTTTCCTCCTCGACAAACATACAATATACTCCTAGGCCTTCTTCGATATAGTTTACACTAGATTACAGAACATTCTCTATATAGGGTGCAATCCTTCCCTCTCTAAGGAATGTAATGTTCTTACCATTATGATGAATGGATAAATGTGTCCTGTCGAGTGAGAGGTATCCACCTGTTAAGTCTTTCCAATCTCTCCCCAAGATAATTGAGTAATTTCTTATAGGCATATCAATCACTTGAATGTTGAGGGTTGTCCTTATCTCAGGATGAGTGCATAAAACCAAGGTTACATCCTTAATCTTGCCTATGGCTGTTTGTTGTAGACTATTATAGGAGAGCATGCTTTTGGCATTTTCATTTGTAGAAGACAATCATAGCTCTTCCATAATAATATTCGACATCACACTTGGGCCAAAACCACCATTGATGAGGCAACAATGGGCAATCTTATCCATGCTCCTTATAGAAATATAAAAAGGGGATTTTTTTGTAGGGTACCTAAAGTTATGTGCACCTACTTTATTTATAGAAGAATCCTCTTTTCTTACCTCTTTGGAAATATTGGCTACAATGGAAGCTTTTCCTTCCATGAATTGTTTTAGATGCATCTGTTGTTCAGGGATGACAACCATGTCTAGAAGGGTTGCATCTGCTTTGATGTTGGCCAAATGATTCAATATAGTATATTTGGAGGAGTAGAGAGGGTGAATGATTCCTTGACTCTCATGAACTTTAGGAACCTGGGAGTAGTAGCAGGTGAGGATGAGCTTGGGGTAGAAGAACTGCAGAGAGAATCAAATTTTCCCTTTGGAGCGTATGATTTGTTCCTAGTGTTGATGACCATGACATCTTCTGTCTCGGCAAAGTCTAAAACAACGATAGTAGCTTCTGTTTTTTTACCAAAGATCTTATCTTTGGAAATCTTATTTACCTCGCATGTGGTTTCCTCGTGGTGTTCCTCACAAAAGTTACACCAACTCTGAGGCAAGATAGCTTTAGGCTGAAAATTGTTTTCAATTGGATTTCTAAAGGGGGGTGAAGAAGAGGATGAAGCTCCAGGGGTGAGAGGGGAGACAATACCCTTTCGCTCAAACGCTATCATATGGTTGTTCAGATCTTGTACTAGCTATAAGAGAGCAGGCATGTCTATCTGTCTAACTGATTCTCCCTGGGGAAGACTAGTTTTTTCAAGTTGTTCTTCATACTCTGAACAAGCATGCAAAGCGGAACCAATATTATCAATGGATTTTTCTTCAAGCCTATGACGGTAGGGGGAAGGAAATGCATTGTATTAATGCATGAAAGTGGCTTGGTTCTCAGGGAGGATAAGTTTGGGGATTTTATTGTATAACTTGGTGAAACACAAGTTGAAAGACTTGATGGTATCACCATCTTTATCGGTGATGTTATTGTATTCCCTTAACTTCTCGGCGGGGCTTTTAGATTGCCCATAAGTGGATCGGAACCAATATATTAACTCCTCCCAAGTAGACAGAATCTTAGATGGAAGGTCAAAGAAGTCAGCCGCAACCTTTCGTTCCAAGGAATTGATGAATAGGTGCATGGAAGTATCATTATCATTGGCCCCTATGTTATGACAAGCATTGGAAAATGCCACCAAGCGTTCATTTGTACTAACAATGTTATTTCCTGAAAACTTAGGCAAGTGATCTTTAAACTTCGGAAGTGGATGAGTAGCAAGTGCTAGGTTAAGAGGAGAGGACACATGCCATGGTGTTTTTGTGGCGTCTTCTTCGAATTGAAAAAGCCCATACTTTTTAATGACTTTGGTGGGGTTTGTAGTGTATTGGATAGGGATATGGTGGCTATATAAGCTACCAATCACTGATGATGATGAACATTGAGAAGATGGAGCACTTCCAGTGCTACAAGAGCCACCACTAGATTCCATATTGTGTATGATAGATGAGGGAAAGAAAGATGAGCTAGACGAATTAGATAGAGTTCTCCTTAGAGAACTTTGTTGGGCAGACAACACAACGTTCCTTCTTCCTATTTCAGCAATAGGATTGATTTCAGGTGATAGTCCTCTTCTTCTTCTAGAAGCACAAGAGTCTAAGGACATGAAAGAAATGCCAAAATTGAAGAAAAAAAATGGTTACTATTGATTTCTAGGTTGTCTACGTCTAGCTTCTAATCTTTCTTGAGCACTAATATCTCGTTCAATTTCTCCCCAAGAATGGTTAAGTTCAACATGGGTATTGGCAGTGTTTAAAATGGTAATAAACAAATTCAAAGCAATGTTGGACTGGTCTTGAAGACCGGGCTCAATATTGGGTTGCCTTGCAATAGGAACAATCAGTAAGAAACAAAATAGTCAAAGAATCAATATCAGAAAAAGATGTATCGATGAAAATCGAGTATAAAATTTAACCAGAGAGATATTGAAGATCTCCCTAGTATGGTCGCCAAATAAATGTTGAGGAAGATATATGGAATGATATTACTCAAGCATTTTCAGATTCTGCTTGGATAAAGCAAAATAGACAGGAATATCACCCTATGTTTATAACCAACAAAAATAACATCCTAACTCACATGTATTAATTACAAGTGTTTAGGCTAGTATTTTATCAACAAAAAACTTGCTGAAATTTTACTTTTTATGTAATTTTCTGAACATATCAGTTGCTGAAATAAATGTAAAGATAGAATTAAAGTCACCAATATGATATTCAAGATAGATGAGACATAAAGAAATCCTTAATTTCATTCAAGTTCACCAAAGAGTCATTTTCTTTACAAAAGCTCATGCAGAAATTTTGGACCAAAGTCAAACTTAGACATCCCTGATTGAACATACAAAGGGACCTCTGACAGAAAACCAAAAATGAACTCTAAAAGATGGATCAAATTTCCGCATATTTCTGCCCACTCGATTCTGTACAATAGCCTTTGTTAGTCATGAAAACTAATTCACAAATAGACAAGTCTACACAGACTATCAAAGATAGATCAACACCTCTGAAAAACAAGTGTCTGAATGATGTGATTCAACCCTAAATATTGTTGTCTACAATAAGACCCTGTTATCATAAAAGAGAATTAGGCTTTTGATGAATAATGAATGAATGAAAACTGAACTATCTCAACATAAACTCAAAGAGCAAACCTTAGTATGCTAATGCTTCTATCCTCCTTTATTCCTCCCTTTCCTTTTTCTTTTAAACAATTAGAATTAGTTGAAGTAGTTGAACCAACTCATTAGTTAAGTTAATTAAAAGACTCAACCAACTTTTAGTTAGGGGGAAAAGTAATAATCATAATAAGGGTTATAAATAAATAATACCTAGTAGGTGGGACCCCTTGTGACTCCCTTTTGCTCGTAATAATCATAAAATAAGTAGTTAGTTAAGAAAACACACCTCCTTGTGAGTCCCATCAACGTATTCACATTTGATTATTCAACTCATGATTTTTGAAATGATTCTCAAAAAATATTACTCATATATCAAAAAATAAAATATGTTGTCCCAAAATTCCTAAAGTCAACTGTCATCAACAATAGATAAAATAAAAACTCAAAAGCCATATTTCCCACTCTACGATGCAATCTTTCCTTTATTGTTGTTGTCACCCTTCGATTTTCCTGAATTTTCCTTTGCCTACGTAGAGCCTTTAGGCCTAATCTCATTGATCACGTGGGAACAATCGTCCCTCAAATGCATCCACGAAGACACAGATTTGTCAGAGCCATTAGAGGGTGAAGAAGGGGAAATGGTGGCTTTTCCATTGTCAAGGGCATGGTGTTCCTTAGTTTTCAATCTCTTGATAGCATGGGAGGATTGCGTTGGTGAGTGGGGAGCAGCTTGGACAATCTAGTTATTAGGTGGAGGAGCAGGAAAGGACAAGTTGGGCTAGCCATGATGTTGGGATACTGTCGGGTGGACAATCTCTTGCCATCCATCTTTTCAGGAACCACGGGTTGCAATGAGACGTGAGGGGGCACAAGGATACCATGGGCTTGCAGAACTTGGAAAGGAGGCCTTTCAGGCCTAGGTTGGACTACTCCCTGCCCAATCCAATTGAAAAATATGGCCTGAAACAATTGGCCAAGCGCTTGTGAATCAACATCAAAATGTATGGAGAACCTAGGCCTTATTGGGCCTCTGTTCCAATTACCTCTCCCTCTGTATCCACGACCATGGCTACCTCGGCTGAAAAAACTCATTCATGCATGCATGATTGGTTAGCAAATAGTCTTTTAAATAACCATACATGACAACTCTTTTAAAAATATGAAATATATTTTGTCTCAACAACGTATCAGAATCATGCAATCCAATCCATACAAATTGTTAAATTGTTTGTCAATGAGTAGAGGGTGAACAAAGGGTTCTAGGATATGCGGGGGGTTTGTATTGAGTGAAAAATGATATAATGAGGGGGAAAAGAACATGATTACTGCTCGAGGACAACAACAATCAATTGTAATGTGAACCAAAGAAAACATCACTGTAATCCAACCAAGACAATGTCACTTCCAATTGCTTCAACACATAAATTCTCTTGACTGTAATCAATTTTAGAACAGAGGATGAAAAATGAGTATGAGAAGGTGAGGGGGTTGTAATTATCAGAAAGCGAAGTAATGGTAGGGAAAAGAGTGATTATTGTTCATAAAATTAATTAAGTGATCCATAAAACTATTCTGTGAAGAAATCAATCAATTTACCACTCTGACTTCAAAAACACTACTGTGTGTAATTCAACAATTTTGGGCGTTAACTTGCTTACAGTTTGAAATCAAATACTGAAGACTGTGTCACCAAACAAGACTGTGTGCAATCCACAAAGATCTGTAGCGGATTTTTGTTCCTCTTCCTTATCCAATTTACATCTTATAACAATTATCAAAGAAAAAGGTTGTTGATTTGAAAGGATATGTAGGAGGCATGCTTCTTATGAAAATATGGAAGTGTATTTGTGGCTAAAATTTAGTCCCCCAAGAAAATATCAAGCTCATTGGGAGTGTGAGGGACATGTAATTTCAAAAGAAACTTGACATTTTGTGGATCAATATAGATGCTAGATTGGATAATGAGAAAACCTGATTTATGTCATTTTACTGATAACTTGTGAGCACACAACAGATT
>SNQJ01S0091448.1:18139-31488 GCA_010110895.2 Picea sitchensis | reverse complement strand
CGGAGGGGATAAGGGGCATTAATAAACAGATAAGGAACATGAATGATGGGATAAGGGGCATTAACTATGTGGATAAGGTAATGAATGCAGAGATAAGAAAATAAATGAGGAAAGGGCGGTGAAGGAGGGATATGAGGGGAGGAAGTTTACGAAGGCATGGATTATCATTCTACAGGGGGTTTTGGAGGGTTCTCTTGGGATTTGCATAGGAGTTGAGTTCTGTAGTAGGGAAGGATTAGTACAGGGGCACCAGTTTGCTGGAGGTTTTGGGCACGGGGGCCAAGATATTCATATGGTATCCCGGAGCTAGGAAGTTGTCCTAGTTGGCAGGGTGGAAACTCAGTTTTGGGCAGTGTTTGACACAGTTCAACAACGAACAACCAGATCGATGGGGGAATTAGCATCAGGGAGAGGTAATTTAATTATTCTGTTGAGTAATTCTTATGCTGTGGATAAAATTTTAATTTTTTTTTGTCGAATATCATATGCTCATATGTTGGTGATTGAATTATTTTAATATAAGAAAGAATTATATGCTAAATTAGAATTAAATTTTGTATTTTTTTTACGGCTACTACATGAAAACAACCAACAAGAAACACTCTCGCCTCAACTACTATAAATTTTTTTTTCCCAAATTTAGAAATGCAATCCATGCCATTTCAGCATTACCTAAGGAAACAAAACAACCATTCTAACTTCTTTGCGTGCCATAATCCCATTCTTGGCCAAAAATCCTCCACCAAGGGAATTATTTCCTAGACTCCCTCTTACTACCACTTGCCTACCAAGCCATGCCTATATGGTTACCATCCACCTATGGATGTGAATATAACCTTTTGGTCACTCGAACATGATCTAGTACTCCCTTTACCAAACTCTATATCATCCTTTCATTGGTCATCCTATATCACCCTCATATGGTTATATACAATAAAATTATCAACATTTTATTAATCATTCTACCTTATCCTCATAGTATGCAATCAACATCATCAAACTTTTACTTAGGCTGCTATTATCAGATCATCACTAGACATAAGATCTATGACAACACCATGTTTTACATATAATTACAAACTATAATGAGCCTATATGCACATTATATGCATGTTCAAATTTTTCCATATGCATTCCAGCATATCCTTGTGCACCAAGAATTTTACCCATGCTTACAATTGCGGATGTATTCCATCTATCCTCCTTTTGCATTCACATGCATATCCACAACCTTACATTAATAGGAATATACCTTTTCATTGATACAACCATGAGCTCATAACTTTCCCATATGTTCACGTCATCTCACTTCTTTTACGATGACTATCAATAGTCCAAAGTGTTAAATTATGAGCTTGATTTCTTATGAAGACTAATTCTTTGATTCCAGCTTAATACACTTCAACATTACCAAATCATAATTGAATAGCAATAACTATGTAGATAAGTAAGCATGCACATCAACAACACATATACCCTGGGGAAACCCTGTACAGGGAGAAACACCCCAACACATGATATTCCTTTATTGCATTAATAATGTAAGATCACTTACAAATATCCACCATGAATGTTCTTCTCTTAAAGAGCTTGCCAAGATGACTATGACCTCACAAATACCTAAAATACCTTGCTAAAATACACCTCTGGTATGTTGCCTTTATTGTTGATATACAACATTGATATGTTGCTTTGGTATGCTGCCTCTTTATCACTGATATGTTTGCCTCTATTTCTTCACCCTTAACTTGCATATCAAAACTGTGTTGAAGAGAGGGTTTGACCTCTGCTTATACAGGATGAAGAGGGGAAGGGGAGAGGTTTGAAATAGTAACATGTTTGCATGAGTTAATCATAACTCAACTTCATACTTTATTTCGAACTTATAACTAGACTTGAGACTAGTTACAACTTACCATTACACTTTAGTTCGAAAATAGAACTAGACCTAAGACTAGTATGCTTTAGTTCGAAAATAGAACTAGACTTGATACTTCAGTTACAACTCAACATTACACTTTAGTTATAAAATAGAACTAGACTTAAGACTTCGGTTGCAGCTCAACATTACACTTTAGTTCTAAAATAGAACTAGAATTAAGACTTCAGTTACAACTCAACATTACACTTTAGTTCTAAAATAGAACTAGACTTAAGACACCAGTTACAACTTGACTCTTTACAAGGCAATTAAAAATTATCTTCATGGTGGATAATGTTACATGTGCCAACGCACTAGATCAATACATTTATATCCTTTGCAATATTAGGAATATTGTTTGTTTCTAGCCCATAGGAATTTTATATTCGACCTAAATTTTGCTATATTCCTTGACTTTTTCTCATGTCTCACAAGGTTTGACTAGGCTCACAGAGGTTGTATGTTCCCCCTGACTTTTGCACTAGTCTGTCTATGCTCACAGAGGTTGTATGTTCCCCTTGAATTTTGCACTAGACTGTCTATGCTCATAGAGGTTGTACGTTCCCCCTGACTTTTGCATTAGACTCACATAACATATCATTCATCCTAACTTTTGGTTTGAATCACAGAGGTTTTATGTTTCCCTTGGATTTTGTCAACACCTCACAAGACTGGTTGATTCTCCAAATCTCCCTGGCTAGCCTCAGGGTGGCCCATATAGCCTCGCATTGGATAATGATTGTCGATGCTGCCAAATTTAAAACTCCCTCTCAGCGAGGGAGTCATTCTCAGCCACACCAAGCTTGCCTCTCAGCTGCACAAACTGTCTCGAGGTCAGAGGCTTGGTTAGGATATCAACTACGTGCTCGCTCATGGCTATGTACTGTAACTGTACAATTTCTAACTGGACCAAGTCTGGGATGTAGTGGTACCTCATGTCAATATGTTTTGACCTATCGTAAAATACCGAGTTCTCTGTCAATTTTATGGAACTTTGATTATCACAGTGAACTACCTTCATCTTGAGCTTGTCTCCAAACAACCCAAAAACCAATTTTCTGAGCCATACTACTTCCTTGCTAGCATCACTTGTTGCAATGTACTCAGCTTTTATTGTACTCTATGAAATGGATCCCTACTTATGGCTTGACCAAGAGATCATTTTGGATCCTAAACTGAAGTAGTATCTGGAAGTACTCTTCCAATCCACTGGTATTCCTACCCAGTCAGCATCTGCATACCCATGCAGAAATAAACCACCACTGGATGTATATCTCATACCATAAGTAATAGTCCCTCTGATAAATCTCAAGATGTGCTTTGCTGCCACCTAGTGTCTCTATCTCCGTTCAGTCATGAACTAAGTCATTGCAATCACTGCATACCATATATCTGGCCTAGTGTGGATCATGTACATCAATGATCCAATCAGTTGCCTATACATGGTGGGATCCACCAAATCTGAACCTGTATCAGAATCATGCATCTTCCTCAGGTTGGTAACCATAAGAGTAGACATGGATTTTCAATCCATCATACCAAACCTATTTACTACATCCACTGTGTATTTTCCTTGTGCCAGAAATATCTCGCCCTGTCTTTACCACACTTCCAATGCTAGGAAGTAATGCATCAAGCCTAAGTTTTTCATCTCAAATTCTGAGGTTATATCCCTCTTACACCGTACTATTAGCTCTTCATCTCCTTTTAGAAAGAGATCATCAACATATGTGATTAGTATAACAGGTTGGTTACCTCTTACCTTGAAGTACAAATTTGCATCAACATCACTTTTCTGAAAGCCCGAGCTTTTAAGAAAACCATCAATCCTATCATACCAAACTTTGGGAGCCTGCTTAAGACCATACAAGGCCTTCCTTATCTTCCATACATGAGTGACTTTGTTATGCAGTACAAAACCATCTGGTTGTTCCAAAAATACCTCATGTTCAATATTTCCATTCAAGAATGTTGTTTTTACATCCATCTGGTGTAGCTTCCAACCAACAAACGAAATCTAAAGCAATAATAGTTCGAATGGAGGTATACTTGGCTACATGGGAAAAAGTCTCTTCATAGTCGATTCCTTCTTTCTGAGTGAAGCCTCTGGCTACAAATATTTCTTTGAAATTTTCCACACTTCCAATAGCTGCATGCTTGATCTTATAGATCCATTTGGAAGAAACCACTTATTTGTCTTTTGGCCTCGGCACAATGTCCCAAACATTGTCCTTTATAATAGACCTGTATTCCTCAAGCATTACATCCTTCCATACTTGTAATTTATATACTTCTTCAAATGAATAAGGTTCAGCATCACTAATGTTTCTCATCAGTGCAACATAGCCTCCAAACCTATGAGGCCTCTTCCTTTCCCTGAAAGTTCCTTTGGAAGCAGTTATCCTTTCTGCTTCTTGCACTATTTCTTTAATCCACCCTGGCTTCCTTTTGGCTGGAAGTTATTCAAGAGTTATTTCTAAAACTTCAGTAGGTTCTAGGGAATCATTACTTGGCCCTGCATGAGGTTCCTCTCTCTGATCATCTGACTCTTCATTTTCAGAAGAGGGTGAAGTAGGTTGAACGTCCTCTAATTCCTATTGAAGTTCTTTGGATTTCTTAAATGCGACTTCCTCATGGAAAGTCACATCTCTGCTTACCTCTATTTTCCTTTGACCTAGTACATAAATTTTGTAAGACTTGGAGTTCTCATTGTACCCCACAAAAACCCCTTTCTTACTTAAGGGTTCCATATTTGTCCTCTTTTCCTTAGGGACATGAATATACATAGGACACCCAAATATCCTTAGACGACCTACTTCAGGTTTGATCCCTGAGAAGACCTCTTCAGGAGTCTTGTCCTTCAAGATAGCATGTGGACACTTGTTTTGAATATACACAACAATGGAGGTAGATTCTACCCATAAAGAATTTGGTAGATCCTGGTCAAACATCATTTCTTTCTCTGCCTCACAAATTATCCTATTTTTCCTCTCAGCAACTCCATTTTGCCGAGGGTTATATAGAACAGTCAACCATCTCTTGATTCATGATGACTTACATAAATCCTCAAATTGAAGAGATTCAAACTCTCCTCCATTGTTTGTTCTAAGGATTCCGATGTGTTTCCCTGTCTGTTTTTCAATAATGGATTTATACTCTTTGAATTTATCAAATGTGTCACTTTTATCTTTAAGAAAATATATCCAACATTTGCTTTAGTAATCATCAATACAAATGACATAATACAAACAACCACTGAGTGAGGGACATGACATGGGACCACATACATCAAAATGAACCAGATCTAAGATGCTGTGAGCTCTATTGTCACTACTAGGAAATTCTTTCTTTATATTTTTACTTAGCATGCATCCCTTACAAAGTTCATTTTTACTAATAGAAATAGAGGGCATGCCACATACCATGTTCTGTAGATCTGGAAGATATTTGAAATGAAGATGTCCAAGTCTTTTGTGCCACAAATCGTTGGATCTAGTCACATAAAAAATAGAACTAGACTTAAGACTTCAGTTGCAACTCAACATTACACTTTAGTTCGAAAATAGAACTAGACTTAAGACTTCAGTTACAACTCAACATTACACTTTAGTTCTAAAATAGAACTAGACTTAAGACTTCAGTTACAACTCAACATTACACTTTAGTTCTAAAATAAAACTAGACTTAAGACTTTAGTTACAACTTGACTCTTTACAAGGCAATTCAAAATTCTCTTCATGGTGGATAATTTTACACGTGCCAATGCACTAGATCAATACATTTATATCCTTTGCAATATTAGGAATATCATTTGTTTCTAGCTCATAGGAATTTTATATTCAACCTAACTTTTTTTAGATGCCTTGAATTTTTCTCATCGCTCACAAAGTTTGACTAAGATCACAAAGGTTGTATGTTCCCCTTGACTTTTGCACTAGTCTGTCTATTCTCACAAAGGTTGTGCGTTCCCCTTGACTTTTGCACTAGACTATCTATGCTCACAAAGATTGTACGTTTACCTTGACTTTTTCATTAGACTCACATAGCATATCGTTCATCCTGAATTTTGGTTTGAATCACAGAGGTTGTATGTTCCCCATGGATTTTTACAATACCTCACAAGACTGGTTGATTCTCCAAATCTCCCTGGCTAGCCTCATGGTGGCCCATATGACCTCTCATTGGAGAATGATTGTTGATGCTGCCAAATTTAACACAAAGGACCCTTTCTCTTTTTCTTAACTAGATAAATCTAGTACCAAATTTCATTTACTATAGGTCAAATAAACAAGCCTTACATTTTTGACAGTCCTCTAAACATGAGGGATTATGCATACGGGGCTCAATTTATTTATTAAGAAAAAATTTAAAAGTTCCATGGGGATCCATTGGACCGTACTTATAGGGAGTATTATGACTTATTAAAACCACCCATATTATTCATTTTCTAGACTTAAGCAGCCCTTGACAAGATTCTACCATTCCCACCCATTTTTCATTCAGGGCTTACTATTAATGTTTATCGACACATTCCTACTCCTATAGGAATAACCATCACTCCACCAAGTCAAAAATTTAACCCCTCTCTTGCAATCATCATGTTAAGGTTTCTATTGTAAAAAATCAAAATAATAGAAACGTTTCAATATGCAGTCCTTCTCCTCAAGGAGTTAATGCAGATTAATAAGTAAAATTTTAACCTAGAGAAATTATTTTAAATTGGCTCACATCCACCTTCCTATACCATTCCTTTGACTAATATTTGGCCCATCCATGCCTAGTATTGTAGCCTACTCTGATACCACTTTGTAACACACTCGACCCCCTAAGTACCCTTTTAAGGGATGAGGTAGTAAATTTTCACTTGTTCTCAATCATCTCAATTCCTCTTCTCAAGGCACCATTATTTTTTGCTTGTAAAGAGATTTCCAATGACTATCACCATGATCCAAATAGAGCTTTGGATCAAATGTTATGGTCTCCCGAAGTTCTCAGGCCTCCATTGGCTCAAGGCCACCTTACTGCCACATCGCATCCATGTGGCCTCTTAATACTCAAGCCATTTGAAGTGGCATCTTCCACTGGGTATGTTGAGCTCATGCACATAATCATTTTTAACTCTCTTCGTCTTCGTCAGAGTTTTACTCCCAAAGAGTCTTAACAGTCCAACAATAAAATTCTCGACAATGATCATGTGTTAGGGATGCGCCAAATCCATCTGTCTTTGGGCCAATCATCCTATGGTTCTAACTGTGTCTCTGATCCTAACTTGCATGGGGGTTAACACCCCTCCCATCTAACGTTCTCAATCATATGAACCTCAATACACTCATCTAACAGATTTGAGTAAGTCAGAGACACCAACTGATGTGATGGTTAATTTCTCATCCCTTTCTCACTTCTAAAGCTGATGGTGGGACGCACGACATATCAACATTTTAGACTGTGTCTTTATCCCACCTCGACCAATGGTCTAGATCACTCCTCTTTACATCTTCATCGGTGTTTCTTAAAAATGCCTAACAGATCTACCATTGAACCCCAATGACATTATTCCTGGATCAATGACCTAGATTCATTGACCCACAAATTCAACGACCTAAAATAAAACAAAGGCCTGGCAGGAATTTTTATCTAACCGGACCCACCTTGCCTCATCGACCAATCCAATGGTGACACACATCACCCCAAAGGACATGCTAATTTCCACCTATCTTGACACATGCTCCTTCCACTACCTACCACCTGGGGTGACATGTGGCATTTATAAATCAACATGGGGTTCTATCTCAAGAAACCCGAGTCACCTTGACATGTGTCACAAATTCTACTGAACAAATGGCACCCTTGTAACCTAAAATGTGTCATTCGTCCTTCCATGAATTATCACCTATAGGTGACAAGTAATCATGACACATGGAACCACCCTTTCTCAACATGTGGCACCATCCATGTCACTCTCTTAATACTTTTGGTAAGAGATCAATGGTCTACATCTCCTCTCAGAGTTATTTTGATCATGATAGATAAATGGCCCATATATCCTCTTGAAGTTCCTCCAATCACAACAACTCAATGACCCATATCTCCTCTAGGAGTTCCTCTGATCATGGTAGATCAATGACACAGATCTTCCGTCAGATTTCCTTTGATCATAGAGTCCTCTAGTACCCCCACACACAAACAATATGATGACAGTACTCTAATCGATGATGGAGATCCATCCATCCTAGATCCAACGATCCTCATTCATCCTTGGAGTCCCTCCTTCGGAGTTCACCCATCTCAGTGACTATGAAAGTTCTACTCCAAAGGCATTCCCTTCTGTTATCACATGAAGTTGTCGAGGGTTGCAGCAAGTCATCCAAGTGTTTTTATTGCACAGGAAACAACCATGAGCACAAAGTGCATCATTCATAGAAGTATATGTTGGGCTGAAATACAAGCAACGTTCGGGTTAATTTTTCAATGACGGAGATCCCAGGAGCAGTTCAGATTAGCAGTTTAGATTAGCGACTAGACAAAAGTCTTGAAGTCCTGAAGTAAATCTAAGTCATTGAATACTGAGGACATGCATCACCGGATCTAACACTTCGTAAATATGACACTTTGGAGGATTATGAGAGAAAGAAGAAGGAAAAATCTTGAAGCATGAACTCTTGATGTAATTATGGACCGTTGATCTCAAATCAAGAAGAATCGTTGATCTTTGTAGTAGTATCACCAGAAACCCAAAGTCCCAAAGTAAATATGAGCCATTGAAGGCCAAGGAAATGCGTCGATAGATCCAACACTTTGGAGACTTAGCACTCCAAAAATTTTACGGAGCGAAGCACTGGAGCAAGAATTTCTCGAAGTCCTGAAGTGAATCTCGGTCGTCCAAATCAAGAGGACACATGGAGGCAGATCTCTCACTTCAGAGATATGAAACTCTAGAGGATTGTAAGAGCTATGCATCGAAAAGGCCCAAAGCTTGAACTCCCAAAGTGAATCTCGGTCGTCCAAATCAAGAGGCCACATGGCGCCAGATATAATGCTTCAGAAATACGACACTTTAAAGGATTGCGTGAGCAAGCAAAAGAAGAACTCCCAAAGTGAATCTCAGTCATCCAAAACAAGAGGAAACATGGAGGAATATCTCTCACTTCGAAGATACAACACTCTAGAGGATTGTAAGAGCTATGCATTGAAAAGGCCAGAAGCCTGAACTCCCAAAGTAGTTATGAACCATTGATCTTTGCAGCAGGAAACAGGGTCCATCCAAGAGCGGTGAGTGGCAGCAAAAGTATGGCTTCCCAGATCGCATATCGTGACCAGATTGATGACCACACTTCATTGCGGGGAAAAAACATGCTCGAACGATAAAATTCTTGAGCGGTGCCTCAATTGAAACCATGGTATAGCAGAAGAGATACGTGGTAGAAGTTGGTGAATTGTGGGCTCAAAAGTGGTGTGGATCCAAAAATCCTTTGACGGCCCCATAATCACGTGCTTATATAACTTCAAATCCAATAGCAGCACGTGGTCGCCCCCTAGTCGTCAAGTCGCGTCCTGATCCCGAGGATAATTCAGTTAATGAACAAGGACTGGTAGTTGAAACCTTGTTTCACTCCATAAATGGAAGGCATGGAAACTCTGGCCAAGGAGACAAAACTGTCAGCCCAAGGTACCACAATGGATGGTTTTTCCTGCAGGTCCATGCTAATATGATTTTTCGTCTGACAGGAGGAAACACACACAGTCTTACAGAAGGATGCACAAACAAAAAGCCTTGAATAGGAAGGCTAGCTCACACTCCTAGTTGTTGTCTTCTGTTTTGATTATAAATGCATATGGTGAATGATATGAGAGAGGGGGATTCAAGCCCAAGACCTAAGGAGGTTTTGAGAAAAATTTATGACTGTGCATTTCAGTTTGTAAGCCAGAAGGGAATGGATTGTAAAATATTATGTTATTGAAGATTCCTTTGAGTTGTTTTATCAGACTATCTTCTTAGTTTACATGTTGTTCTATTTTTCTTATCTAGATGTAACATCTTTTATTTATGGATTCTTGAGGTGGTAGAGGATTTGTTTTCATCTTGCCCATGTTTCATCGTTTATCACTTAGACACTTTTTTTTTTATTCTTGTCTAGATGTAGCATCTTTGATTTATGGATTCCTGAGGCGATAGAGGATCTGTTGTCATCTTGCCCATGTTTCATCGTTTACCACTCAAACACTTTATGTTTTTCTTCTTGTCTAGATGTAGCATATTTGATTTATGGATTCCTGGGGTGATAGAGGATCTGTTTCCATCTTGCCCATGTTCCATTGTTTATTATTCATACACGTCTATTTTGTTTGCAGGGAGGATATTTTCTTAGCAAGTATTTGTCTTTATGTTATTCTCTTATCCTTTTCTTCATCTTTAAGAAAACATTTTGTCTGATAGGGAGCTTAAATGCCTTCAATGAGAAGATTGTTTATGACTCCATATCCCAATGGTCCATCACTGATCTACAGTGATATATGTTGTATTTTCATTTCTTTAAAGTCTTGTTGATCCACCTACTCAAACCATTTTAATCCATTTACATTTTGATGGGTACTGAGCTTATTCTCTTGCAGTATGATGGTGATTCTCATTGCTAACATTAATGGCATCGTTGTCGAGGACGAAAGTGAAGATATCTTCCCTAGGAGAACGACAACGAAGGGATCTAGTTTTAGATGGTGAACTGAAGTTGGACACATTGTTCTGACTGCTCATCTTTCACTGTGGCGACTCCATTGTTTGGAAATCTATTGACGACTCCACTAATTTGAAATGGACAAGATTTTAGCTCAGAGGTATGCATTCTGTGATTTTTCAAAGATAGTTGGTTTCCCTAATCCAATGCCTAGTAGAGATGAATGGGAAAGAAGCCTTCCTAAATTTTGAGGAGAAGAGTGGGAAGTACCAGTTGAACATTTGTTGAATTTTCATGATTTTATCCATAAAATTCATATTGTGCAAGAAGTTGTTCAGATAAAGATTTTCAGGTATACATTAGAGGGGATTTCTCTCGATTGGTGTCGATCTCTTCCAATTGCAAGCATCAGCTCTTTGATAGGTTTTCATGCAACTTTTAATTCATTTTGTAAAGAGTATTTTTCATCTGAACATATTTTTGAAGGATGTTGTGATGAGTTTTCTTTGCTCCATAAAGATTCTGCTAGTCACAAAAATCAGATTTGTGATGAAGCATTTATTATAGAAGAAAGAATTTACCATGAAAATAAAGAGGTGTTGAAATATGTTCGTTACGATAACAATAACATCGAAACATCTAGCATCATATCATATGTATCTTTTGTTTTAAATGTTCATGAAGATCATCATGTCTCTTTTGAAAGTTCTGATGTCAAACAATGAGTGTATACTTTAGCATAAGAAATTTATGGATATAAGTTACAGGAAAATGATAAAGGGGAACAACAAGGATTATATGAGAAATCGATGATGCATGTTTCTCTGTCAGTTGTTGAGAAACAACAAGTTTCTTACAAATTTCAAGATCCGTTTGCCACCTTTATGGAGATGTTTTGCAATGATGGAGTTTTAGTTGTTGCCATATTTATGGATAGATTTTTGGATTGTAAGTATGATTTCCAAGTTTATGATTTACATGTTGCTTTCTATATGTTAATGAATTTTCATAAATTTGGAAAGAAAGTTCAATATGTTAGTCAGATACTTGCATGGATTCATTGGAAGCATGATCTTACTTGATCAAGAAGCAACATACTTGATTAGAGTAGGAGTAGGGTGAATAAAGATCGGTTTTCGATCATTTTGGTTTTCAGTAAGTTGGTTTTCAGTTTGTGAATATTCTCAATTTTTCAATAAGACACAGACATGCTTTCAGGCATGCATATTTTGTGGAAACAACCCAATGGAAAAGACCATTGGAGCTGCTTTTTGTTGGTAGCTCATAGGGAACATGCCATCCCCTGTGGAGCCAATGTTATCACATGAAGTTTTCAAGGGTCACAACAAGTTGTCCAAGTATTTTTATTGCACAGGAAACGTCCATGAGAACAGAGAGCAACATTCAGAGCAGTCTATTTTGGGCTAAAATAAAAGCAGCGGTTGGGTTCATTTTTCAAAGGCGGAGATCCCAGGAGCAGTTTAGATCAACAACTCGCGTGTATTCGGCATGTCAAAATTGCGCAAGGATTAGTGAATAGACAGAAGTCCTAAAGTACTAAAGTAAATATGAGTCATTGAAGGCTGAGGACATGCGTCACCAGATCTAACACTTTAGAAATACTACACTTCAGAGGATTGCACGAGAAAGCAGAAGGAAAACTCCTGAAGCCCGAACTCTCGAAGTAATTGTGTACCGTTAATCTCAAATCAACAAGAACCATTGATCTTTGCAGCAGTATCACCGGAAGGCCTCAAATCCCAAAGTAAATCACCCAAAGGATGAGGAAACGCGTCAATAGATGTAACACTTCAGAGACTTAGCACTTCAGAAATTCTATGGAGTGAAGGAATGGAGCTTGTATTACATACTTGGGTTTCTAAGGGTGGCGTTAACAGTGTAGCCTCTCTGGAGGAGATTCTTGACGAGCCATGATCCGATATACCCTCCTGCTCCTGTAACGCACACTTTCATGCCCACTCGACCTTCGTGGCTTTGCATTTTTCTGCTCAGGTTGGTAAGTGAATATTGATATCCAGGTTACAAAATGATCCGCTGAGCGCAGCTTAAGTAACAAATCCCAGCCGCCTACTCAACGTATTTGGTCGTCACTGGAAAGAGTTGGGGTCCACAAGATTGAAAAATCTCATAGTTGCGTAGTATTCGCGAAACCCTGCTCACCATTTTTCAACGTAATTTGGTCATCATTAAACACGTTTCAATTGCTAAAGCGTAATCGATTTTTTGGGACTTCTAGGCAAGTACAGAACACCGCAGGCTGTGAAATCTACTTACGTAGTACACACGACACCCTACACATTCTAAAACCTAATGCGAGGGCCCTGTTTCTGCATATCAAATCTCAGCCAAGCACTTAGTCGTGCTCACCATTTTTGAACATAATTTGGTCGTGCTCACCATTTTTGAACGTAATTTGGTCATGATTAAACACTTTTCAATTGGGAAAGTCTAATCGATTTTGTGGGATTTTATATTATATCCAAAAGTAAAATATTTTTGAATATTATATTATATCTAAAACTAAAATATTCTTTAGTATTTTCAAACATCTATCAAATTTAATATTATTTTTTCAGTATTTTTAAAATATATTAAATGATAAATATTAAAATTTAAATCTAATATTTAATATTTTTTCTATTATTTTTAAAATTTATAAAATTTTATATTTTTAAAAAATTTAGTTGTTAATATTTTTTCTATTATTTTTAAAATCTATAAAATTTAATATTTAA
>SNQJ01S0091447.1:25658-35893 GCA_010110895.2 Picea sitchensis | reverse complement strand
ACATGGTGTCTGCGTGCGCTGGTTCTTATGTGGAACAAGTCCAAGTCTGCTGAACAAGTTATTGCGTGGAGCATCAGAGTCCACTCAAACAGAAAATGAAAATGCCATACTTTATTAAAGAATACAGTACAACTAATCATACATGCATCCAGCCAGGCCAGGGCAGGGCGAGTCCCACTTCTGCCATAAAACAGTACAGCCCCCACTCCTGCGGTAAAACAAAGGCATTTACAATGACCATAGATACAGTATAAAGACATAAAAGAATGGTACGATCACTAATTACCGAGCTCTGGATTTATTGATCAAATCAAAATTCTTGCAATGATTTTTGTTTTTAAATACCCCTTAACATGAAACTTTAGGAGCTGCGATGGGCGAGGGGGGAGCCGCGATGGGCGAGGGGACGGTATGCGGAATCACTGAGTAATCATGAACAGAAAGGCAGATGCGACCCTCCAACACTTGAGAATTGGAGAAACGCCCTCAAAGAGATCTCGAACATAGTCGGTTTCGAACTCGAGGCCTACAATGAAGGTTTTATACACAGTGGAGGGAAAGTGCTTGACTTTCCAATTGCAATTTGGTAAGCCTTCCTTCTCAGCTTGCCTTACTTATGCTTTTCTTACAATTGAAATCAATATTCTGAATATGAATATAAACACAAACAAGTATCATTAACAGAAACTTAGAAAGAGTAAACTTATCTAGCAAAGCTATGGAACCGATTTTCAGTTTTGCTAGCATGTATAAAAAACAGTTGGCAGAGATTCTGGAGCATGGTTGGGAACACAAGACCTTCACCTCCTCTTCACTGCAAGAGATAGAACTAGGTAAAGACCACTTCGCCTTCTTTTCACTGCATGAGATAGAACCAGGTAAAGACCATATTGGGTGATTTTATGCAAAGATTTCATGGGGAACTATGAAGGACGAGAACCATGTTTGCATTATCGTGTAGCTTTGCATGGTGTTGTAAATGGTAGTTGTGTATCGTGGATCAATTGTGGATCTTTGCATGGTGTTGTAAATGGCAGTGTTGTAAATGGTCAACATTGTGGATCTTTGCATGGTGTTGTAAATGGCAGTGTTGTAAATGGTCAACATTGTGGATCTTTGCATAGTGTTGTAAATGGTCAAGATCAACCAATGCACTATGGGATATGGATTGTATTGTAGCAAACATAAAATGTTAAGAAGAAATGCTAGATTCATATATAGCATTACTTTGTTTCATAAAAACGTTTATACAAATGTGTATTGATAAACAAAATGTATGGAGATAAACTATGTTATTTTTCCGCGTATGTCTCCAGAAGAGGTCAAATAAGAGGTAGAATTTAAAACTTACCCTAATGAATCACATAAATTGCATGATTTAATAAAAACTTTGGTTAAAAGGCATTGGTTTCTATATCAATTTAATAGAAAGTAGGAAAATGGAATACTATTGGTACCTACCAACCCGAAGGGACTAATAAAGAAAAACTCGGTGAAATGAAAAAAAATCTTATTTTAAAAATGTTATTTCAAATTTAATTTTGAAAAGTAGTAGTTTTTCAAAATCATTTGGAGGCTCTTCATTATTGAGAATATGTTGTATGAGATTATAAATTGTTGAGTTGTATATATTATCTTTATAAGAAATTATAAAAAAATATTTTATTCATTAAAAAAATATTTTATTATTATTTATTAATTGAGATCTAATATTATAGATTATTCAAATTCAAATTTTAATAAATATATATTTTTTAATTATAAATTAATTGAATTTAATAAAATACATATATAATTATAATTCATATTACAATAAAATAAATAATTATAATTCATATTATAATTATAAATAAATAAAATATAGATATATAATTTTTATTTATAATTTAACTAAATTTAGTAAAATACACATACAACTACCATTCATATTACAATGCAATAAAACTAAATAAATAATTAAAATTTATATTACAATTATGAAAAATAATAAATTTATATTATAATTATGAATTAAAAAAAAACATAGATAGAATATGTTTACCCAATCTCTAATATTTTGGAATTGAAAAGAATGTTATAAAAAATTTCAATACCAATGTGTTATTTATTTTAAATAATATTTTTATTATTGATTTTTATAATTAATTTTAATTTANTCTTAATATTATTTATTTAATTATAAATATATAAAAACGGAGAGGAGATAGGGCTTCACAGACGCGGTGAGCTAGGGTTTGACAGTCGCGGCCATAGCAGATAGAAGCATGAGCACCAAAGGGGGGGTAAGGGGACCCCCTCATACAAGCAGGTAGTGGTGGACAGAGGGAAAGGGCCAAGAGGCATAAGTTTCAAGACACTAGCGATAGGAACCTCGGGATCAGACCCAAAGAAGCATCAAGAAAGAAGCCAGGACAAAAATGAGACCACGGGGGAAGACACTAAGGAGACTTGGAATGAGACGCAAGAGACCGTGAAGGCCAACGAGACAGAAGGGCGCAACCCATGCAAGCCCAAAACAACAATGATACCCAAGGTAATATTGGAGGACCCACAAGTGCAACTCTACAAGGGCCAGATGAAGACGCATGCGCTCATATGCAAGTTCATGGGATTATGGCCCACAGAAAGAAATCTGCACAACTAGATCAAATATCACTGAAAGCCAAATGGAGAAGTGGAGCTCCACCTCGGCTCGAAGGGTTTCTTCACAGAAGTCTTCATGAACCTAGAGGACAGGGATAGAGTCTTCGAGGGAGGTCCAGACTTCCACGCCTCAGCTGGACTATACATGCAACCTTGGAAAGAAAATTTCTCCTCGGAAAAAGAACCGTTCAAAAAGGTACCGGTTTGGCTGAGATTCTATTCCTTACCCTTAGACTAGTGGTTTCCCTCCACCTTTGAAGCAATAGGAAACAAATTGGGGAAGTATGTGAAGACCTCGGAAGCCACCCTAAAAGGAAGATACACATCATACACAAGAATCTGCATAGAGATGGATGTTTCGGGAGCACTCCCAAAAGCCATAAGTTTGGAATTCAGGGATGAGGAATGGATCCAAAAAATAGATTACAAACAGATCCCCTTTAAATGTAGAAGATGCCATGAACATGTCCACTTGATCAAAGAATTCCCTCTTAATAAAAAGCATGAAGCGACAAACCCCAAAACACAATAGGATGAGGAATGGTTTATAACACCGAACCCCAGTAGTAGAGAAAATAAAAAGAAAAAGAAAACCTCAGTAGGAAATAACCAGGAGACCCGGAATAAAATGGAAGGAAGGGACCAAACCAGCAAAGGGATAGAAGATGAAAGTGACTCGACAAAAGTCCAAGAGGTCAGAGACCAAGCAACAAAAAAGCCTACTAACCGGTCAAGCAACGTGATGAGACAGGGGAGTTGCGCAACCCCGATGGATGGAGAAACAATATATGACAACACCGCCATGCAAGATGTAGAGGGAGATGCAAATATGACCCCGAGTGAAGTAGGCACAGAAGACCCTGATCTCATGGACTTGGTGGAAAGGGAAGGGATAAACCTTCCGAACATATTGGAAAAATGGAAAAGGTAGGGAGTCGACAACGTACCAACAGAGCAACTTAACCGCATCTAGTAACTATTTTTACTACAGGAGGAAGCCAAAGGCACATGACAAAAATGCACACACAGGGAGATAGGACACCTAGGAGTCAAAGTTGGGGAGGGACAACCACAACTATCACCCAAGTAGATGAGGAGGAAAAAAGGTAGGAAATCAAACAACGTAGCCCTACAGGAGCTGGGCGCGCTACTGATAAATTCGGGTAAGATCAAGAAACTCTTTCCCCACTCCCCCCCCCACATGTTTAAATGAAGGTCATAACTTGGAATATAAGAAGCCTAAACAACCCAAGAAAACAAATAATCCTTAGGAATAGACTAAAGCAGGAACAACCGGATCTCTGTTTCATTCAATAGATGAAATGCACTACAGATAAAATGGAGGCAATCAGTAAACAATATTGGTGCAAGTAGAAGATGGTATCCATCAAAGACCGCCATAGGTTAGGCGACATTCTCACTTTCTGGAGCCCACAAATTCTAAATCTAATATCAGCCAAAGCAACCAGGTACACCCTAACGGTACATATGCAAATCATTGGAAACACATAGGAGATTCTCTGCACTAATGTGTATGGGCCCCAAAGGCTAGAGGAAAAGAGAGGAATGATCCAAGACCTAGAAGATATAAAATCTCGATCCACCAACCTCCATTGGATCTTGGCAGGGGACTTCAACATCATCACCTCACTAGCGGAAAAGAAAGGAGGTACAGGAAGATTAGATAGGGATGCAGAGGAGTTTTCAAAGCTCATCGACAAAGCGGAACTGGTAGATCTCAAAACTAAGAATGGCCAGTTCACTTGGAACAATAAACGAATGAACCAGATTCAGGTAGCTAAAAGACTCGACAGATTCCTTATGTCAGAGTCAATCATTTTGCAGGGGATAACCTTAGACCGCAACATCCTTCCCTGGGTGGATCTAGTCACTGGCTAGTGCAACTAGAAGCAGGCTTCCAAACAACACCAAAGAACAAACCCTTCAGATTCAAGAAATTCTGGATTGATCACCGGACTTTCCAGGAAAGAATCAAATAGTGGTGGCAGGAGGAGAAACTAGAGAAAGGGACAAGGATGTTCAAACTTCATAAGAAACTTAAGTACATCAAAAACAATCTCAAAGAGTGGAACAGGGATACCTTCGGGAATATAAACAAAGAGAAAAGCAACATAGAAGAAAAAATGAAAAAACTCCAAGAAACCTCCGTACGGGAAGGTTATACCGAGGACTGGAAAAAGGAAGAGATCCAAATGACCCAATATTGAGAGGTGCAATGTCAGCAGGAAGCAACACTCTGGTGTCAAACGTCCCACATCCGATGGCTAAAGGAGGGAGAGTGGAACACCAAATTGTTCCATAGAAATACCATGGCCATAAGAGCCCACAAAAAAATCTTGAAGACCAAGGACCAGGAGGGAATCGAGCATGAGTCACATCAGGAGATTAAAACCGCTCTATTCCAACACTTCCAAGGGATATCTCAAGAACCCCACCAAGATATATCAACGACCATTCAAAGGATAACCCAACATATTCCACACCTAGTCATAGAGGAACAAAACATCTCCCTAAACAAACCTATTACCATGGAAGAAGTTGACCAGGCTCTCCAGGAAATTCCCAATGGGAAAGCACCAGGTCGAGATGGCTTCACAGTGGAGTTCTTCAAAGCCTGTTGGGAAACCATCAAATATGACGTTTATAAGGTAGTAGAAGACTCTGGAAGGTCTACCTCCATCCTTAAAGCACTAAACGCCACAATGATCACACTAATACCCAAATAAAATGAAGCCAAAACCCCTGATTGGTACAAACCTATAGCGTTATGCAATGTGGTTTACAAGATAATCTCCAAAGTCATAGAAAATAGACTGAAACCCCTCCTACCTTCGTTGATCTCGCAAGAATAGGCATGCTTTGTGGAAGGTAGACAAATAATGGACAACATCATCTAGGCCCATGAGATCATTCACACCTTGAAGCCTCAGAAGAGAGGGGGAATTATAATACAACTGGACCTAGCAAAAGCTTATGATAAAATTAGATGGCACTATATGGTCAAGACTTTGGAGGCCTTTGGTTTCACCCAGCACTGGATCAGCTAGATTTTCAGTCTCGTATCCACAACAAGATACTCACTACTAATCAATGGATACCTGACCAAACCTTTTTGGTCCACGAGAGGTATCAGACAAGGAGACTAGTTGTCTTGCTTCCTTTTCATTCTGATGATGGAAGGAATCAGCCAGAGCATAAAGAGCACAACCACAACTGGAGAAATAACAGGGCTCAAACCCTTCGAAAACTTCCCTACTTCAACACACCAAAAATGTGTGGATGATACCTTACTCCACGGTATACCCACGATCAAGGAAGCCAAAGCCTACAAACGAATCCTAGAAGATTTTGGGGAAGCCTCGGGCACTAAGATCAACCACTCTAAGTGAATGATCTTTTTCTTTAATACCAATCCAACTATCCAAAGGAATTTGACCAACATTCTAGGCTTTGAATGAAAAACACTTCCATCCAAGTATTTGGGGGTTCCTTTGATAGACAAAGTGTACAAAATGTTAACTTGGGAAAGAGTAATAAATAGGTTACAGGAGCGGGTAAAAAATTAGACGTATAGATCCCTCAATCTAGCAGGCAGGCTGATCCTAACCAAGTCTATTTTACAAGAAATGCAGACCTTTATGATGTCAGTATTCCCCACTCCATAGGGGATCCTACAGAAATTAAGAGCCATCCAAAGGGACTTCCTATGGAAAGGTGCGGAAACAAAAAAAATGGGCCCTGGTGGCTTGGGAGAAAGTCTGCAGACCAAAAAGAAAAGGAGGCCTGGGGCTACAAGACCCACAAATGATCAATAATGCATATGGGGTGAAAAATTGGTGGTGTTGGTTCAAAGAAACTACTACACCTTGGGTAAACCTATGAAAGGAAAAGTATGCCCTGAACATATGTGATCAGGATAGAATCTGCTTCGGAGGAACCAGGGAAGGGTCAACCATATGGAACCTAGCCTAGCACAACAAAGCCTGGATTCAGACACACAACTTCTGGGAAATCAGGAATGACGGAATAGCTAGATTCTAGGAGGATGCATGGAAAAATGAACCGAGGATGGAGAACCCGAACAGAGGGATACTCCAATAAGAGCTAATCAGGCAAGATAAAATATACATCTACCAATACTGGAAACAGGAAATGGACCGCAACAAATGAAGAATTTGGGACAAGATTATTCAACAGAACAACGAAAATGCCCGCAAAAAAAGTAAAAGAGGTGGAGAAGGAACTGGGAAGATGAAAAATAATAGTCATGGAAGGAGAGGACCAGTTGAGGTGGTGAAAAAAGGACAAAGGGGAATTCAACCTGAAATAATTCTGACACTACATGGCGAACCTAGACCAACAAGACCTAGTGCAACACTGGGATAAGATTTGGAACAACCCCCAATGGCCAAAGCTAAAAATTTTCCAATGGCTAATACTACACAAACACATTCTAACTTGGGATAACCTAAGGAAAAGGGGATTCACAGGTCCATCAAGATGTCATCTTTATCAAGCCCAGGAAGAAACAACAAACCACCTCCTCGACGAATGCACCTACACTGCAAAACTTTGGGACTGGGCGGCAAGGATCTTCTGCCAGTCCGATAGGATTTGAGGTAACATTGCCACAACCATCAACCTATGGAAAAAGAACTACAATGAACAAGAAGAGGTGAACCTATGTTGGATCCTCACCCCAGGAATGATCATATGGTCAATATGGAAGGAAAGGAATCGATGCATATTCAAAAACCAAAGTTGGCTCGAAGGGAAGATCAAGGAAACAATAATTTCCACGATATGAGAGATGGTGCAGAGCCGCAACTGCCAGGTAGGTAGAGCGCAACCCACTGATCAAGATTCCCGAGTTCTAGAGATCTTCCAACTGAATGGTGGACGCAACCCCAATCATTGCAGAAAGTCACCACAAATCCAAGTAGGTGAGCGCAATTGGAAACTGCCACCTTCAGGCTCCCTCAAGTTGAATTTCAACAGGGCAGCGAAAGGAAACTCAGGAAGAACAGGTTTGGGAGGAGTAATCAAGGACAGTAAAGGAAACATCATCTAGCTGTATGTTGGAAGTTTGGGCAACTCAACCAACAACGTCGTGGAATTCAGAGCCCTGGAGACTGGCCTAGAGATTCTAAGTCGGGAGGGGATGAAAAATGCCATAGTGTTAGGAGATTCTGCATTGGTTATCAACATAGTAAGAAACTCCAAAACGGTACCAGAATGGGAAAAATCCAGAGGCACTGGCGATTGGCCCATCTACTGCAGAAAATCCATGAGCACTTGTGGGCAGGGATCACTGTGGAGTTGCGCTTGGTTCAAATGTCATCAAATGGATTGACAGACATAATAGAGAATGAGGGGGTTGATAACGAAGGTCCAGAACTGGACACAATCTGGAGAAACATTCTGCAAGGTCAATTCTAAGAAAATTGCACCCAACTTACGGCAAAAGACTGGGACAATAGTAGTAGTATGAAAGATTATAGCAAGAATGGAGGAACAACAGGCACTGAAGGGCACGTCGGCTCTAGGAAGAATCCGATTGCCCACCAATCAAACAAGGCTACAAATGCATAAACATATCACACATCAGATCAAAGCACGACACCACGGTCCTGTTAATAGAAAGAAGTATAGAGGCTACCAGTGGGAAAGGAGAATAGATAAACCGCAGGCAGCGAAGGACGGTGGACGAAAGGGTTCACCAAGGCCAAATCTGGGCACACCTCACCTAAGTACCACTATGGGAAGGGGAAATGAATGGCATACAATGTGCATGGAAAAGCATTGGCACTGGGATTACAATAAGGTCATCAAGTGCACATGCTCTAGAACAGAGCATATTGACCAGAAGGACTACGTTGATGAACATGCTATGATTGAAAGGATAGGACGACAGCTGGGTTGGATCCATAAAAGAAGGTATAACAGAAAGAACCACAGACTAGAGAAAAGCAATTACAGGGGCCACCTTACATACCAGAAACAGGTGAAGCAGAACAAGGGAAGAACCCAACGTAAAAAATACCACCTGCAAGTGAAGATGGTACGCATGAAGAAAATCAACAGTAAGAGAGGCCCCCAGGGGACTGAACCTCCGCAAAGTGCCTGGAGGATGACAAGAATTGAATAGGTGGCCAAGGAAGCAAAGAGTACCTTCCTCAAGTAGGTAGACATAAAGGGGAAAACAATCATCAAAAGATGGGAGAGGGAAATCAACAATGATAGTAGGGGGAAATCCTGGACAAAATTAACTCAGGAAGAGGGGGGGATAAGGGACCCCAGAGCCACACAGCCCAGGACAAATCTCTACCACATGATGGTGGAGGAAGCCTGGAGAACAAAAATTTTGATAGATAAAATGTGTGCGGACCGAAGGGAGACCAACAGGACAGAAACTAGAGAACAGAAGAAGGTGCTTGCAGGTATTCTAAACCGCCTTAGCAACCTGGAGGTGGGGGAAAAAAGACTTGCGGAGGACCAGAGAAGCCAACAAGAAAAACTGGAGTAGATGTCAGGGCAATTCCAGCTCTATTTATGCTATGTCCACCATATAGACATTACTCTAGCCGACAGAAATGGAACCCCAACGTGCATCAGCAAAATGTGCCTAGTGGAGCAGAGCGAGGAGAATGAGACAAGGAAGGAAGGAGATGAAGATCACCCCATCAACCTGGACTAGCGCAGGACAATCCCTAGTCAAGTCTGTCAGTGTAGGAGTTAATCCCACTATGCTTATGCTTTCTCTGTTTTCCTTATGCTGACATTTTTCAAACTGGTTAATGGAGGTTTGGGTCAGTATCCCATGGTGGTGACCCAAGCCTACCCAACTATATTAGACATTGCATCCCTGGGACCCCAGATATGGTTTCCGTTCTGGCAGACCTTGGGAGTCCCTGCATCTTTTTTGCACTATAATTTTCTACAGTAATATAGATTCTCACACTCATTTACAAAAAAAAATTATAAATATATAATATTATTATAATTTAGAATCAAACTTAATATTATTTATTTAATTATAAATATATAATATTATTATAATTTAGAATCTAAAAACATGTTATAAACTTTTTCACAACATTATGTTATTTATTATAAGTAATATTTTCATTATTCATTTTTATAATCAATTTTAATTTAAGTTTTAATAAATCTTTTAGGAAAAAACTTATTTTCTTATATGATTTATTTAAATATAAATATATAATATTATTTTGGTATTATTTTAGCTAAAATGAATCAAAGGATATTAGATAGCTAACTTTAACATATTTTTATTTAAAAGTTTAAAGAGCATGTGTGTTTTGTCTATAGATATTGGAGTTTTGTCTTTAGAACTAATATGTCACATCTTGTATTCAGGGATGATTTTAAGGATGGAAGTTCATTTTAAAATGTAGAAACCTTGGCGAATCCTACTAATCCTTCATATGCCAACTATAAATGTTTGGCGATATTTTTGTAAAAATATTCAAATTTCTAAGGATTTTATATAGTTTTTATAATTTTTTGGCGATTTTTAAGGTAAAATAATTTTATCCTATAGAATTTGG
>SNQJ01S0091447.1:3170-22823 GCA_010110895.2 Picea sitchensis | reverse complement strand
GTAGTGCCATGCAACTACATGAAAACTCTCTTTATTGTTGTCCAATTCTCCTTCCCTAGTTTTGACATATACCTGCTCAAAACTCCCATTGCATGTGCAATGTCCAGTCTAGTACACACCATTGGATACATCAAACTTCCAACTACACTCTCATATGGAACACAAGACATGTCCTCCTCCTCTTCCCGTGTCTTGGGACACTAATCTACAGATAACTTTACACCTATAGGAATAGGGACCCTGACCGGTTTACATTCTTTCATATTAAACCTTTGCAATATGGTCTCGACATATTTTCTTTGGTTTAACTAGATTTTCATGTTTTTCCAATCTTTTTTAATTTCCATGCCCAAAATGAAATTTGCAGCACCATGATCCTTCATGTCAAATTTAGAGGACAATTAAGTTTTCACATCCTAGATAATCTCCTTGTTGTTTCCTATCAACAATATGTCATCCACATACAATACCAAACAAATCAAATGATCACCAATTAATTTGAAATACACAAAGAGATCATATTTTCTTCTTGTGAAGCCAAGTTCCAACATATAAGTATCAAATTTTTTATACCACATCCTTGGTGATTGTTTTAAACCATACATGGAATTTTTCATCTTGCATACCAACTCTTTTTCATTCAAAAGATATCCTTATGGTTGCTTCATGTAGATTTCTTCTTCTAGATCCCCATGTAAGAATTTTGTCTTCACATCCATCTTTTATACTTCAAAATCAAACACAACAACAATAGATAACATAAATCTAATAGAGGTTAATCTAGAAACAGAAGAAAAAATATCACCAAAATCGATTCCCTCAACCTGGGAATAACCCTTTTCTAATAACGGAGCTTTGTATTTCTCCACTTTTCCTTCTGCATTTAGCTTCTTTTTAAATACCCATTTTCTTCCAATGGGTTTTCTTCGAGTCGACAACTCCACTAAATCCCAAGCCTCTTTTTTATCCATGGCTGCCATTTCTTCAACCATGGCCTTTTTCCAGAGTTTTCCATCATCTGAATCCACTGCCTCCCTAAAAGTTCTAGGATCATCATCAGTAATAGACAAAGAAAAAATTGAATGGAAATTAGGTGGAGTATACCTTTCCGGTAGGATTTTCCTTCAAAACGATATTCTCAATACTAGAGTATGAGAATCTTCTTCCTCTTATTCATGTTCTTTTGTAGAGTTTGATTCATCATCCTTTGACTCAAACTCTATTTTCTTTGGTTCTTCCTTACTTGGTAGGAATTCCTATTTGAAAACATCTTTCATTTCTCTAAATAACACATCTCGTCTATACACAACCTTCTTAGTTTATGGGTTCCACAACTTATAACCTTTGAGACCATATTTATACCCAATAAAGATACACTTTTCAGCCTTCTTATCTAGCTTACTCATGTTTTCATTTGGAACATGAACATAGGACTCACAGTCAAATACCTTGAGATGTGTGAGAGAGGGTTTCTTACCAGTCCATACCTCATGTGGATTCTTGTCATCTAGTGTTGATGAGGGAGTTCGATTGACCAAGTAACATGCAATACCCACTGCCTCTGCCTAGAATTATTTCCCTAACTCAACACCACTAAGCATGCACCTTTATTTTTCCATTAACTTCATGTTCATCCTTTCTACAACTCCATTTTTTTGAGGTGTATAAGGAGTAATGTTCTACCTTGCTATACCAAATTTCTTACAGAAATCTTCAAATGCATTCCTGCAGAACTCTCCACCATTATGCATCCTCAACACCTTAATTATTTTCTTTGATTTACTATCAACAAGAGACTTAAACTCTTTAAACCTATCAAATACTTCAAATTTATTCCTCAGGAAATGTATCCAAGTATTCCTCAAGAAGTCATATATAAATGAGACATAGTACGTAGATTTTCCTAATGATGGAACCAACACAGGTCCAAACACATAATTGTGCACTAGCTGTAAAGTTCCTTCTACCCTCGATGCACCAAATGGGAATCTTACCCGATTCTGCTTCCCATGTACACAATATTCACATAAATAAAAATCTAGAGAGAAGTTATACATACCTTCAATCATACATTTACCGTGTAGTAGTCAAAGACCCTTCTCTCCGATATGACCCAGTATTTGATGCCATAGCATGAACTTTTCTCCAAAGACTATAGGAGTTTTTTCTTCTTCATCTCCAATATCAGGAAAAATAGAACTATTACACCCATCACTAATAGTGTTTCCTTCCATCTTATATAGAGTTCCAATCTGAACTCCCTTTACCAACACCATTGCTCCTTAAACCATCCCGCAGGTTTATTTTCCAAATATTGTTTTTAACTTTGTATCGATTATTTTTCTTACATAAATCAAATTTATAGCCAATCCTAGGATGTGCAAAACACCAGGAAGTGTTCTAATCATTCCATCTATGAGCCTCAACTTTACTTTTCCTCATCCTATGATCTTGGTTGTCGAGTCTTCACCTAGGAAAACATTACCTCCATCATACCTTTCATATTCACAGAACCACTCCTATGGGGAGTCATATGAAATCATGCACCTGAGTCAACCAACCATTCTTCATGATCTACATGTGTTCTTGAAGAATCCAAGTACACATTCCCTCCTTCTTCCTTGAAGGTATTTTCTTCTGTAGAGAGAGTACCTTCAGATCCCTTCACTCTCTCAACTCTTTTGGATCTACATTTATTCTTGAAGTTCCCTTCTTTTCCACATATCCAACATACCTTTAAAAAATTTCCAAAAGATTTAGATCTACCCTTAGATTTAGATCTCCCACTTGAGTACTTAGATCTATTTCTTTCCTAGGAGCGTCCTCTTCCAAATAATGCATATGTGATCTGTCCTTCCATGTTCTTCCATCTCATCTCCTTCGACAACAAGGATGAGACCACATCATCAAAAATCAAGGTAGTTGTATTACTACCTATGGCCACAACCAAACTATCCCACAAGTTTGGAAAAGTAAAAAGTAAACCGATACACTTATCTTCATCTGAAATTTTAATATCAACATATAATAAATGACTTACCACAGTATTGAAGGTGTTTAGATTCTCTATCATCGAGTCTTTATCTCTCATCCTTAGGTTATACAGTTTCTTCTACAAGAACAATTTATTTACCAAGGACTTAGACTGATACAAGCTCCCCAACTTATCCCATAACTCCTTGGTTGTAGCTTCCCCTGACACATTCAGTAATAATGAATCTGAGAGACAAAACTGGATTGTGCTCTTCGCCTTCTAATCCAACTTCTTCCAGTCATCTGTTGACATTCCTGTAGGTTCAGTACCTCGATCCACCATAATCCACTGATCTCTTTCTACCAACAAATCTTCCATCTTGAGATTCCACAGCTTAAAAAGTTTCCCATTAAATTTCTCGATCTCTATATTTGAATTGTTCACCATTTCTTTTCACTTGAAGAATCAATATCATAGATGTCCCATTGTAACAAGGATTATCACAGTCCTGAACCAAAATCCTAACCAAAAAGGCATCCCCCTAAAGAAAATAACCTGGATCTAATACCTAATGTAGATTGTAACCTTGTACAATTATTTATTGCAAACATATTTTCAATAAGAGTGTTGGGACACACACAATTTTGAACTTTTAAGTTTATAGTTTTTTCCTTCTTAGGAATAAAATTCTACACAAAGTGGCCTTTAATTTTAAATCAAATTCATTGGTTGTCATTTAATAATAAAGTGTATACATTATCTGTCGTTTATGAGTTTCCTTAATTTGGTCAAGCGATCCTAATAAACTTCGTAGTTCTGGAGCCACCTGATTTTTAAAGGATTAGTCCCTAACGGTCGCTTCAGAGCGCCACACTTCAGATCTCCATAACTCTAAATGATAAAAACCCTGAAGCCTCGAAACCCAATATAATAGTCGGCGATAAACCCTAAAGAACCCATGAAAATGAGTCATAGGACACATGTCTTTTAAATATTTTATAAGCGAACATGTGGAACATATCCCTTCTTGACATGTCATCTAAGAATGACGTCATTTCCACCATGTCACTCTGGGAGATGATACTTCGGAATTTTAACAAAGAGCGATTTCACAAATCACCAAAGTTTAAAATGCCGAAGCATTGGACTTTTCAAATAGTAAAGAGAAATTAATGAAACATCTAATAACGAAAGTTAAACCTGATTAATTAAGACTTAAGGAAGATTACTCGTAATTATTTACTTCATAGTTTCGGATTTTGGGGAACCTCTCATGTGCTATTTTCAAAACCCCCCGAAGTCCAAAATTATGAAACACTTGAAGTTAATTCAACATTTTAAAACGTTAATTAAGTTGTAAAAGAGATTAGTTAAATATTAACTACTCTACAGATTCAGGATTCGGGAGATTTCCACCCTGTCGCATCAAAATATCCCGAATGCAAACCGTCAAAGTATCAATGGAATTTACGATCGATTCAAGGTAATTATTTCAAACGAAGATTGTGGATCGCCAAGTAGTTAATTCCATTGAGGGTAATAAATTCCTCATTAGTGAGTTTATACGAAAATTGATAAACTCTTGTTTGAATAAAATCACTTCAATTTCAAAATCATTTTCACCTTTCACAATTAGCAGTTTTATCTATTGAAAACCTCAGGGAATTTCCCTATAACAGGTAACCTCACATTGTTTCCTTAGAGATAATGGCACCACAGAAAATAGGAAAAAATCCTGATGCAGTAGGCGAAGATTCATACCCTAATGCACAGATTTTGTCAGACACTACTCTGCGAGCCACAAACACCATTAAAACTTGGACACAAGTTTTTGAGATCCTGGAACATGAAATCATCAACTATCCAGAATAATCCGCTGAAGAAGAAGATGACGCTTATGCAACTAATCTTAGACACATAGAAGAGTCGGAGCTGCACAAGATAGTTGCACATCCGAGAATCATGCCTTACAATGATATGATAAGTTGGGCCTTGGGAACATGTTGACATTCATACCAGGAGCATCATCAACCACTATTAGGTTGCAATCAACTCTTTCTAACCATAACATCTGCAAGTAATGTATAAACTCTCTCCTACTCCTAAATATACTTACAATGCCGCATTCATTCTAGAGTTCGAGAGAAAGGAATGCATCCAATATGCCATGAGAGGTCATGATATAATCAGGACTTGGTGGGGACATCCAGAGAAATTCAGAACTGACGCTCATGGTACATATGCCACAATGTCTTTAGACACTCATATGGTGTATGTAGCCATGATGCTCTATCGTCTGTTTGAATAGAATAGATCTACACATTTCTCGGTGGAATGGGTATCCGTCATGAACAAAGTAGCCGAGTGTTACACATTCAATTGGGCCAAAATGTTGTCGAATAATTTGGCCAAGGAAATCATTGATTATAAAACAACGAAATCAAAAGGGAATCCTTCCCCTTTTTACATGTCTGCATATGTTATGGATTCCATCTACTTCATGACCCCTTTTCCATTGATGAACTGGAGTTGGACCCCGACCAGTTCTGAACCTATTAATTTTTATCACTCCAAGTTATGGGAGGTGAAATATAAGGATTTCTTTTATGAAATCTGCCACAATGTCATATTACCTATTTACATAGCCATTTATGGTCACCCACCTCCCTGGATTTCATAGAAGATTATGGGAAAACTAGGCAAGCTTGCAGATTGGTTCATTGACGAAAATTTCTCCTACATCAAATTTTTTGGTTGCTCGGTTCCTCCTCGTGCTCTCCCACAGTTTTTACCCAATGGGTTGGTGTGTAGAGAAGTGGCATATTAGACAGTGGCGGGAGGTATCAGCAAGGAGATGAAAGCAACTCAGAAAAAGGTATGGTCAACTTTCCCCATTCAAGTTGGAATGTTTACATTATTAGATATTAGCCACTCTAAAGTTGAGGCTGAAACTTTGGAGGATATTAAATTGGTTGAAATTGAGTTCAAAAAACCTGATCCACATAAGATAGTGGAAAACCATATGGCTCAGTTCAACATGAAGCAGTACATGCATGAAAATTCTGCATATGATGAAATATTCAGGGGAGTTAGGTCTTATGAGGAAGCCAAAAATATATTCTTGACCCTACCCCAAACCAACAAGTTGGTTTACTCATCTTTCACAAACATAAGCGGAACAGTCTACCAAAGATATTGAAGGGAGAATCAATAGCCACACCTCCTACACGGGAAGCTAAGTCTATAGGATCTGAGTCAGGCTCCTCGACTCAAACCAAAGCCAAAAGAATCCCCAAAATCCCAGAGGTATTATTTCAGGAGATAAGAACGTCACTATTAGGACTAAATGATCCACATATCATAGTATGGTGTTGACATTTAAAATCACAATGAGGTTTTTTCCCACAAAGTATTGATAAAGCCTATTATTATAAGCTAATAAGAAAAACAATACTAGTAGGTGGGACCCCCTTGTAGATTGGGAGATCAAATATGGTTATTATTTCATGGTTATGATGTTGTTCGACACTGCTTACATGGCTGATGAAATCTTGGATTTATTGGCAATGGATAAGGCCTATTATGTGTTGGTTCTAATTACGACAATTGAATGATGGATAAGGCATGTTATGTGTTTTTTTTGCTACTCTAGGCTCTAATTTCATGTTACAATGTCCTATGTTATCCATTGTTATCATTGCTATATGTTCTTGGATTCGTTACTGTAACACCTGCACAAGAGACATGTTAGTAATAATATATAAGAGCAGTTGAAAAAAAGAAAGATAAAAGAAATATAACAAAGTGCAAAAGGAAGAGGTTATACTATACTCTTATGCTACACTACATGCATGGAAATTAAAATGATCATTGTTAATCCTAGCTAACAAGTTAATAGCTATTCTATTTATTGAGTTATATAGTTGATATGCATTATTGTATAGTTTGGAAATGGTAATATGTGATGAGGGTGGCGCTCTTGGAAATTAGTGGATGTTGGTTTCAATGCATGGTTCGATTGAATGAATTAATGGATTAGTGGGATGGCATGTACTAAGGAATTGAATGATTGAAGGGTGGAGGCGACGTGCATTTACTACACGTCACTCCTACTCCTTCCACTGGCCATCACCCTAGTTTGGATATTGTTCAACTCTGTTTTGTAGTGGTTAGGCTCTGACTTTCCAGCACAGGAAGAACAACTTGACCAAGATCGCATTTTTAAGGTGCTTTTGGTTACAGGTATGCCTTTTTTCCATCCATGAATCTTCTCTAGTTATGAAATAGATATTGGCTTAGGATGTATGGTTCTGTTCTTTCCTTAAGTCTGGAAACTGTGTAAAATTGTGATATTTTTCTGGAATGAATCGTTGGTGTGGTTTTCATTGCAATAATGTTCGAAGTCATAGTGTTATTGATCATTCTGAGTGTTATAAGCCATGAAGGCCCTCTGTCATCCTTATTGGTCTTGGTTGAAGGGTTTTTATTTGGTCCAAATTGGTTGGCCATCTCCACGCTTTCTTATCACCATACTTAGTCATTTGTTGTTATGGGGCTTACTAGGTTTGAAACACCTTGTGTCACTGCACATTGTTTCGCTTGGGTATGGGTTGTTCATGCTACTGATGGTTTCTCAATGGGTTATATTTATTCTTCTCGGCTCTATTTTATCTCAGCGTTGTTAGTTGGTTGATTGGGAGAGCCATGGGGGCTATACCCTATGTGTTCTAAGTGTGTTACAAGGCCAAAATGGAGCCTTTGCTCCTCTGTTCATAGCCTCTCCTATCTCATGAACTGTCACCCTATCTGCGAATTCATTGGTGGTATACCCTGTGTGTGCATCGTTGGTCTCAGAGGTTCTCACCTGATGATGGGAGTCGACCCCAGTCTCCCTGTGTTGGGCCACAGAGAAAACCCTTGATTTCCCAAGGCCAGGTTTTGATAAAGGGAACCATTATGGTCTGTCGGGTATACTGTTGGTTGTTATGAGTTGTTGGTGTATTGTCAACAGTGTTCTATTTCTGGCTCTTCTCTATCAATTACTTAATTAATATTATGAACAATATCCTCTCTATTTCCCTACCATTATTTCACTTTTCACTAATTACAACCCGATCACCTTCCCACATTCATTTTTCACTCCCTGTTTAAAATTAAATTACGGTCAAGAAGAATTTTGTATTGAAGCAGTTTGAAGTCATAGTTTCTTGGTGGGATCATAGTGATATTTTCTTTGGTTTGCATTACAGTTGATTGTTTATTGTATTTATTATTAACCATGTTTCTTTTCCCCCTCATTATATCATGTTTCACTCAATACAAACCCCTCGCATATCCCATGACCTTTTGTTCACCCCCTGCTCATTGACAATAGTTTAGCAATTTGTATGGATTGGATTGCATGAGTGTGATATGTTGTTGAGCCAAAATCTATTTCATATTTTTAAGGAGTTGTCATGTATGGTTGTTAAAGGGGCTATTTTCTAATCAATCATGCATGCAGGAATGAGATTTTTCAGTCGAGGTAGCCATGGCAGAGGCAACCAAGGGAGAGGTAATTGGAACAGAGGACCAATAAGGCCAATATTCTACATACACTTTGACGCTAACTCACAAGAGTTAGGCCAGTTGTTTCAGGCCATATTGTTCAATTGGATTGGGCAAGGAGTGGTCCAACCTAGGCCTAAAAGGCCTCCCTTCCAAGCTCCACAAGCCCCTGGTATTCCCATGCCCCCTCATGTCTCATTGCAACCAGAGGTTCTCGAAAACAACATATGGCAAGAGATTTTCCACTTGAAAGTCTCCCAACATCGTGAATGGCCCAATTTGTCCTTACCTTCTCCCCTAACTATTAATCAAATTTTCCAAGATGCACTTGTCCACTCACCAGATCAGTCCTCTCATGCTAGCAAAATGTTGAAAATCGAGGCCCACCATGCCCTTGAAAAAGGAAAAGGCATTATTTCCCCTTCCTCACCCTCCAATGGCTTTGATAAATCCATGTCTTCCCGTATTCATTTGAGGGACGATTGTTCAAATCCACTTGGTACATCCATTGGAAGTTACCGTAAATTCCACTTGGCACATCCAATTTTGATCAGACCCGTGGCATTGCTGAGAAGAAATTATTCTACATAGATTGTGAAGAGGAAGAAGAAGAAGAACAAGAACCATCTCAATATGAAAACGTAGAAGCAATTTCATCTGAAGAGTTGACTCCCATGATATCATGTAATGCATTGGATGGAATTAACACTCCTTAAACCCTCAAGATCGAAGGATACATCAAAAATAAAAAGGTAATAGTCCTAATTGATTCTGGCAATGCTCATAATTTCATTCACTATAAATTAGCCAAAGATCTCAATTGCTTTGTATATCCGGCGCCAAAGTTTCAAGTAATGATTGTAGATGGAGGAACTATCAATTGCTCAGAAAAATGCAATAAGATCAATGTTACTATGGGGTGAAGAATATGTAATGAATAGTCCAATAGTTACTATACCCATGGGTGAATTGTAGATGTTGTACTAGGAATCAATGGTTATAGTCATTAGGAGCAATGGATTTTAATTTTCGAACTTTTTCATGAAATTTTTCATTGTTGGAAGGAAAAGAAATTGAGTTAAGAGGTATCTCGGGGAAACCGGTGGGTGATAAGCTCTAACGACATGAAACAATTATTGAAAAGAGGGGCATCAAGGCGTTATTGCACAAGCCCATGCTCACTAGATGTTCAAAACATCTAAGCCATCTATTCAAATACTCAAAGGATCGTCAGAACCAAAGTTTTTTAATATATTCCCAAAGGTCTTCCCACCCACTCAAAATCATGATCATGAAATTCCACTAATTGCTGAGAGTGTTACTCCTAACATCGGGCCATCTGATTACCCTTAGAAGAGAGAAATTGAGCACATGGTTGAAGAAATGTTAGAGGATGGCGGTATGGAGCCCAATAAAAGTTCTTACTTGCACCGGTGGTAATGGTATTCCAGAAAGATACTACTAAAGCGTATGTGTCCAGTTATAGAGAGCTCAAAAAAGGTCACTATTAAATATAAGTTTCCATTCCATCATTGATGAATTGTTATAAGAACTACGCGTTATCTATTTCCACAAAGTCGGATCTTCATTTGAGGTATCATCAAATCGGAATGAAGGAAGAGATATCCAAAACAACATTTCGAACTCGTGAAAGCCATTATGAATTTTGGTCATGCACCCTTTTGTGCCCACAAATGCACCTTTCACATTTCAAGAGTTGATGAATTCCATTTCAAGCCTTTCCTTCGAAAAAATACTAACAAAAATTTTTTGATGATATACTAATCCATACAAAGTCTTGGAGGGATCGTAGTAAACATGGCTGACAAGGTGCTACAACTACAAGGAGCAATACAACTATGCCAAAACCATCCAAATGTTTCTTTGGAGTAAGGAAATTTGAAATATTTGGGTCATATTGTACATCTCATGAAGGTGTCAAGGTAGACCCTAAACAAGATTAAGGCCATGATGAATTTGGCTAGTCCCAACACATTGAAGAATCTTGGAGGATTTTTGGTTTTGACAGGATACTACCGCAAGATTGTTCAGAACTATGGAAGAATAACGGCTTGTAAGCCGGCACTAACTAAGAAGGATGCATTTTCATGAACTCAGGAGGCAATTAAAGATTTTGAACAACTAAAAGGGTGATGTGAAATCTCCTATCTTGACCACTCAAAACATCACGGAAACCTTTGTTGTGGAATGCTGTGCCTCAATCTGGGTGGTGTCCTAATGCAAGAAGAAAGGCCCACAGTTTTTGAAAGTCGACCACTCAAGGGACTTAAACAAACCCATTTAATCGAGAGAAGTGGCAATATGCATTGAAGAAATAGCATCCTTACCTAATGGGTAGGCACTTCGAGTCAAAACAAATCATGATAGTCATAAATACTTATTGGAACAAAGGCGGTCTTAAGAAGAACAACAAAATGGGTAACCAAGATATTGGGTTATGATTTTGAAATCCTCTATAAAGGGAAGCAAAATGTTGTGGCGGATGCACTCTCCAATAAAAGGATGAAGATGTTGAGGTCTTTTTCTCGTGTTACATCTCCAATCCATCCAACCCGATTGGATAATGAAGCAAAGGAGGGATGAATGGAAGAATAGTGAAAAGTATGGACTCTCATTCCAAGGTTGCGGGGAAGATTCCGGTCACATCGGATACATTTACATGGAAAAATGATTCACTATGGTACAAAGATAAGCCTATATTTATGTAAGAACTCCCAACTCAAACAAAGGTATTATTAGGTGCACACCTCTCCAGTGGGAGGGCACTTATGATTTTTGAAAACCTACCAGCAAAGTCAAGAAAGTTTTTTTTTGGGGATGGACTTAAAAACTAATGTTCAAAGGTTTGTGGAAGAATGTTTGGTTTTCCAACAAAATAAAGGTGGAAAGTAATTAAGACCCCAGGTCTTTTAACCATTATCCATCCCAAGTCAGCGGGAGGAGTTTTCCATGGATTTCATCAAGGGTTACCAAATTGAAGGAAAGAGTGTAGTCATGGTGATTGTTGATAGGCGATAAGTATGCACACTTTTGTGCCTCTCTCATCCAACTCCAAGCGTAAATGCAGTTGCCGCATTCATGGATAGAGTTCAAAATCTACATGGAAGCCTAAAGATTGTTGTAAGTGACAAAGATCCATAACTTCTTGGAAATTTTTGGGCCAAATTATTTTCTTGTTTGGGTACTCAATTTGGCTCATAGCTCATGCTATCATCCTCAATCGATGGACAAGCCGAGATAGTGAACAAATGTATGGAAGTCTACCTTCATTGCTTTGTCTCGATAAACAAACACAATGGTTCAAATGGTTACCCTTGGCGGGAATGGTGGTATAACACTTCCTTTCATCTTTACCCAACAAAAATGACACCATTTATGGCGCACATGGATACCACCCTACTTACATCACTTCTTCTCTAAAAATAAAAATCTAAAGTTCAGCGGTGGAAGACCACATCCAGAATCAACAACAAGTTCTCCAAATCTTAAAGGATAACTTGACCATGGCACGGAATCACATGAAACAACAAGAGTATCAACATACATGTTGTGAAAAGAATTTTTAAAGTAGGGGATTAGATTTTTTTAAGACTACAACCATACAAGCGGATGTCCCTCGGCAAAGCCAAGAAGGATAATAAATTATCACCCAGTACTATGGCCCTTATAAAGGTGTTGCAAAGATTGGTACTATGGCATACAAATTGGGTTAGCAAAAGATTGGTACTATGGCATACAAATTGGAGTTGCCTGCATCTTCACGAGTACACCCAATTTTCCATGTTTCATGCTTAAAGAAGGTTATAGGCAACAAGATCCCAGTTCAAACTATATTTCCAGAACTTGATGAGGAAGGAAAAATCATATTGGAGCCTGAAGCCATCAATGACACAAGAATTCGCCAGCTAAGGAATAGATCCATTTCAGAGTATCTCATTAAATGGAGGAAACTATCGATTGAAGATTCCACTTGGGAAGATGAGTCTTTTATACAAAAGCATCCAGAGTTACTCAAGCATTGCGGACAACACTTGTCTCAAGGGGAGGGGCATGTTAATCCCTAATATTGGCTCAGTACCCTTTAATTGGGGCATATTATATTAGTAATGTTATTTTATTTATGTCAGCTTTAGGCCATTAGTTGTAATTATACCTCCTAGTCTCCTATATGTACCAAGGAGACATTTCCATTTTGAATCATCTTGTACTTGAACATTTAATTGGGGTAAAAGGAGGTTTCCCCCTCAAAGAGGCTTATTATCTGAAATTATCTCTTTTTCAAGGCGTTGAGTACTTTTTCTGAGGCTTTTCTATGCTATATTGATATTTGGTTCTTAACACACTTGTCCACTCACCAGATGAGTCCTCTCATGCTAGAAAAATGTTGAAAATCGAGGCCCACCATGCCCTTGAAAAAGGAAAAGCCATTGTTTCCCCTTCCTCACCTTCCAATGGATTTGATAAATCTGTGTCTTCCAGTATGCATTTGAGTGACGATTGTTCTCATATGATCAACGATATTAGGCCTGAAGGATTAGCACAACCAAAGAAAAATTCAGAGAAATCAAAGGATTACAACAACAATCAAGGAAAGATTGCAGCTCATAGTGGAAAATATGGTTTTTGAGTTTTATTTTATTTATTGTTGATGACAGTTGAATTCAGAAGTTTTGGAAAACATGTTTCTTTGGATATATGAGTAATATATTTTTCGAAAATAATTTCAAATATCAATGAGATAAATTGTCAAATGTGAATGTGATGATGGGAGTCACAGGGAGGGGTGTTTTTCTTAATTAACTAGTTATGTTATGATTGTTAAGATCTAAAGGGAGTCACAAGGGGTTCCACCTACTAGTTATTATTTATTTAAAACCCTTATTATGATTTATTACTTTCCCCCCCTTAACTAAAAAGTTGGTTGAGTTTTTAATTAACTTAACTAATGAGGTAGTTCATCTACTTCAACCAATTCTAATTTGCTTAAAGGAAAAAGTAAAGGGAGGAACAAGAGGAGGATAGAAGGAGAATCATACTAAGGTTTGTCCTTTGAGTTTATGTTGAGATAGTTTAGTTTTCATTCATTCCTTAATTTATCACAAGCCTAACTCTTTTTTATGATAGCAGGGTCTTATTGTAGACAACAAGATTCAGGGCTGAATTACATCATTCAGACACTTGTTTTTCATAGGTGTTGATCTATATTTGATAGTCTGTGTAGACTTGTCTGTTTGTGAATTAGTTTTCATGACTGAGAAAGGCTATTGTGCAGAGTCGAGTGGGCAACAATCTATGGAAAGTTGATCCATATTTTAGAGTTTAGTTTTTTATTTTCTGTCAGAGGTCCTTTTGTATGTTCCATTAGGGATGTCTATGTTTGACTTTGGTCCTGAATTTCTTCATGAAATTTTCCAAAGAGAATGACTCTTTGGTGAATTGGAATGAAATAAAGGATTTCTTTATGTGTCATCTGTCTTGATTATCATCTTGGTGTCTTTGCTTCTATCTCTACATTTATTTCAATAGTTGTTATATTCAGAAAATCATATAAATAATGAATTTTCCAGCAAGCTTTTATTTATAAAAAGACTAGCCTAAGTACTTGTAATCAATACTTGTGAGTTAGGATATTATTTTTTATGGCTATAAACATAGGGTGACATTATTGTCTATTTTTCTTTAGCCAAGCAGAATCTAAAAATGCTTGAGTAAGATCATTTCATATATTTTCCTCAACATTTATTTGGCGATCATACTGGGAATATCTTCAATATCTCTCTAGTTGATTTTTATACTCGATTTTCATCAATACATCTATTTTTTTTTATATTGATTCTTTGAATGTTTTATTTCTTAATGACTATACCTGTTACAAGGTAGCCCAATATTGAGCCCGGTCTTCAAGATCAGGCCAACATTGTTTTAAACCTGTTTACCACCATTTTATACACTACCAATACCCGTGTTGAGCTTAATCATTCATGGGAATCAATTGAACGAGATATTAGCACTCAAGAACGATTGGAAGCTAGACGTAGATAGCCTATAAATCAATAGTAGCCTTCTTGTTTCTTCTTTTTGGACCTCCTTTCATGTCCTTAGACTCGCGTGCTTCCAGAAGAAGAAGAGGCTTATCACCTAAAATTAATCTTATTGTTGAAATAGGAAGAAGGAATGTTGTGTTATCTGCCCAACAAAGTGATCTAAGGAGGACTTTGTCTGAGTCATCCAGTTTGTATTACTTTCCCTCATCTATCATCCACAATATGGCATCTACTGGTGGTTCTGGTGGCACTGGAAGTGCTTCATCTTCTCAGTCTTCATATTCGTCAATGATTGGTAGCTTATATAGCCACCATATCCCTATCCAATCTACCACAAATCACACCAAAGTTATTAAAAAGTATGGGCTTTTTCAGTTTGAAGAAGATGCCACAACCATACCATGGAATGTGTCCTCTCCTCTTAACCTAGCACCTACTACTTGTCCACTTCCTAAATTCAAAGAACATCTTCCTAGGTTTTCAGGAAATAACATTGTCACTACAAACGAACACTTGGTGGCATTTTCTAATGCTTGTCATAACATAGGAGATAATGACAATGACACTTGCATGCACTTATTCATCAATTCCTTGGAAGAAAAGGTTGCGGCCAATTTCTTTGAACTTCCTTCTAAGATCGTGTCTACTTGGGAGGAGTTAATATATTGGTTCAGATCCACTTGTGGTCAATCTAACAACCTAGCAGAGAAGTTAAGGGAATACACTAACAACACCTATAAGGATGGTGAGACCATCAAGTCTTTCAAGTTGCGTTTCACTAAGTTATACAATAAAATCCCTGAAATCATTCAACCTCATAACCAAGCCACTAACATGCATTACTAAAATGCATTACCTTCCCATTACCATTATAGGCTTGAGGAAAAATCCATTGATAATCTCGATTCTTCTCTACATACTTTCTCAGAATATGAAGAACAATTTGAAAGAATAGGTCTTCCCCGAGGAGAATCAGTTAAAAATACATACATGTCTACCCTCTTACAACTAGTACAAGATATGAACAATCATATAATAACATATGAGCAAAAAGGGACTCTCTCCCCTCTCACCCCTAGAGCTTCATCCTCTTCTACACCTCCTTTTAGGAATTCAAATGAAAATAATTTTCAGCCTAAAGCTATCTTGCCTTGAAGTTGGTGTAACTTTTGCGAGGAACACCATGAGGAAGCCACATGTGAGGTAAGGAAGAGTGCCAGAGATAAGATCTTTGGTAAAATACCTAAAACTACCATTGTTGTCCTAGATTTTGCAGAGCCAGAAGATGTCACGATCATCAATACTAGGAACAAAGACTATACTCCCAAGGGAAAATTTGATCCTCCCCACAATTATTATAGCCTAAGCTCATCCTCACCCGCTGCTAATGTTTAGGTTCCTAAGGTTCCTGATAGTCAAGGAACAACCTCTCATCTCCCCTCTTCCAAATACAATATCTTGAATCAATTGGCCAACATCAAATCAGATGCAACCCTTTTGGACGTGGTTATTGTCCCTGAACAACAGATGCATCTGGAACAATTCATGGAAGGAACAACTTTCGTTGTATCCAATCTTTCTGAAGAGATAAACAAAGAGGATTCATATGTAAATAAAGTATGTGTACATAACTTTAGATGCCCTGTAAAAATCCCACTTTTTATATTTCTGTAAAGATTATGGATAAGATTGCCCATTGTTGCCTCATTGATGGTGGTTCGGGACCAAGTGTGATGTTGAAGAATATTATGAAAGAGTTGGGATTGTATTGTACAAATGAAAACGTCAGAAGCATGCTCTCCTATAATATTCTACAACAAACGACCATAGGTGAGATTAAAGATGTGACCTTAGTTTTATGCGCACACCCTGAAATAAGGACAACCCTTAGTATTCAGGTAATCAATATGTATGTAAGTAATTACTCAATTATATTGGGAAGAGATTGGAAATACTTAATAGGTGGATACCTCTCACTCGACGGGACACATTTGTCTGTGCCTCAGAATGGTAAGAACATTATAGTCCTTATAGAGGGAAGGATTTCACCCTACATAGAGAGTGTTCCACAACCTAATGTAAACTATATTGAATAGGACCTAGGGGTATATTCCATATTTGTTGAGAAGGATGATATTCCTTTGCAATAAATTGATTTAGATGATGATATGCGGCACATGCACTTTGATGGTTCACACTCTAATGAAGGTAATTGGGCTAGCATTATCTTGGTTTCCCCTATAGGGAAAATTCATAATTTTTCCTACAAGTTGGAGTTTGCTTGTACGAACAATGTCACTGAATTAGAATCTTTATTATTAGGCATTGAAAACTCCTATAATATTGGTTGTGCTCACCTTTGATTTTTTGGATATTCTGAGCTTGTTGTGAACCTGGTACGTAAAATATACTCTCCTAGAAACAAGATGATGGAACGATATACCCAAACTATTTGGGAACTTATCTCGAACCTATTATCTTTCAACATCACTCATGTTAAGAGGGAGTTGAATTCAATGACTGATCAGTTAGATGTCTTTGTAGCTTATCCTAATCAACAACCTTTTCCTCATGAGACTAATTGTTCTTTTCAATATCTATATCGTCCACATATCCCTAATGATGTGGAATCTTGGCAGGCCCTCCCTGACAATGAGTGCATTTTTTATTTCATTCAAGATGAACCTCTTAAGCCTAAGGAAATTATATCCATAGAAGACAACAAGATTCATAAGGGCTTGAATCCTCTTGAGAGTTCGTTTTCATTGAATGATGTAGGCAATAAAGAGAAACAAAGAGAAGGGGAGTCAAGAAGAAAGGTGGATGAAACCATCCCCTTGGATATTGGGGCACTCTAATCTTCAAAGAACGTTAAAATAAGTGTCCAATGTTTTGATAAATAAGAAATGAAGTTGGCCAAGCTAATTGGTAGATTTCAAGATGTTTTTTCTTGGTCTTATGAGGATCTTCGTGGTTTTGATCATGGTCTTACTCAACATGCTATCCCCATCAAAGAAGGCATGAAACAAGCTATAAAAAAACAAAGACCTATTAACTTTGTATTTGGATCAACTTTTCAAAGGGAGTTGGAAAATTTCTTAAGGGCTAGGATTATTTTCCAGTCTACCCTAAATGGGTTTCCAATTGGGTACATGTTTCAAAGACCACTGATCATATTAGAACCTGCATTAATTTTAGCACTTTCAGTCAGGATATTATGAGAAATCCTTTTCCTCCTCTCAATATGGAAATGATTCTGCAGTAGGTTGTAAGGTCACATATGAGGCCCTTACTTGATAGATTTTTGGGTTGTAGTAAAATCAAGGAAAAAGGGGCAAATGTTCACAAAACCACTCTTATCACTAATTGGGGTACCATGACTTATAAATGCCTATTTTCTAGATTACCTAGTGCAAGTACCACTTTAAAATACCTATACACACAACTCTTGATGAATTGATCATTATCCATATCTACCTTGATGATCTAATCATATACGTTAAGGGGACGATAATTACCTCAAAGTTCCAAATGTTATTTCTGGGTCCTTTCAAAATTTCTTTTGTCCTGGATACTAACTCTTAGATTCTAAATGATTTACAGAAGCAATTGTTTTCCTACAACACTAACGGTTCTTGCTTGAAACATTGTGAGGGACCAACGTGAAAAGATCTAACGTTGTTGGTTTTTTCTATATAATAGTAACCTAGCTCTCCTTTCAATTTTAAACTATTTTCTTTCTACTTTACAGTAGTTCTACTTCGGCTTTCTATTTTAAAAATTTCCTATTGCTTTTATGTCTCTGTCATTTTATTGTTGTTGTTTTAATCTTGCAATTTTACTTCTGTCGTGATTTTGTTTCTTACCATCTTTTAGTTAATTTGGTCAAAATAAGAAGTTGGATTAGTTATGTCACAGTGACACTCTTGCAAAGAAATGTTATTCAATAACAATCACACTTACACAATTGTTACGATGGTCCCCCTATAAGCACCCTTGAATTTGTTATCTTGTTCCACTGTTGTCTAAAAAAATTTGTGGGGTTGTCTCTCACTTCCACTTTCCTTTTCTTCATCCATTTGAGAAATTAAGAGAGCAAGTCCATTGTTTTTCTCCTTGAAGATAAGAGTCGATCCCAATTGAATGATTATACACACAGTGGTAAATACCCTCATACTTAACACTTTTCACGAGTTATTCCCGAATTCTCGATCATTTTTCCATTAAATACACTCACTTCCCCCTGTTGCATAATATTCTTGGTTATATCTTCTTGACCTATTTTTCTTAGTCTATGAAACCATGAGTTCTGAGTTCTAAATCTGTTGAAAACAAATTTCCCTGTCGAGACGCTAGTTTGTTGACGATTAAAATCACAACGAGGTGTTTTCCCGCAAAGTATTGCTAAATCCTATTATTATAAGCTAATAAGATAAATAATACTAGTAGGTGGGACCCCTTGTAGATTGGGAGATCAGATCTGGTCCTTATTTCATGGTTATGATGCTATTCAAAACTGTTTACATGGTTGATGAAATCTCGGTTTTATTGGCGATGGAGAAGGCTTATTATGTGTTGGTTCTAATTACAACAATTGAATGATGGATAAGGCATATTATGTGTTTTTTCTATTGCTCTAGGATCTGATTTCATGTTATGATGACCTATGTTATCCATTGTTATCATTGCTATATGTTATTGGATTCATTACTGTAGCACCTGCACAAGAGACATGTTAGTAATAATATATAAGAGTAGTTGAAAAAAAAGAAGATAAAAGAAATATAACAAAGTACAAAAGGAAGAGGTTATACTATATACCACCAATGAATTCATAGATAGGGTGACATTTCATGAGATAGGAGAGACTATGAACATAGGAGCAAAGGCTCCATTTTGGCCCTGTAGCAAAGGCTCCATTTTGGCTCGAGTGGTTACTTAAGTATTTGGTCCCACAATTATCCAAAGACATCATGACATTAGGAGTGTTTTCCGAAGAAGATGCCATCATGAGAGCTCAACAGCTTGAGCTCATCTATTCTCAGTTCAGTTTATTATACGAGATCT
>SNQJ01S0091445.1:20729-32743 GCA_010110895.2 Picea sitchensis | reverse complement strand
ATCAAAGATGACACATACCATGATACCTCGGACCAATTACCTCATGGAGCAAGAGTCCTCTCCGATGCAGGCCCAGGCCGGTGGTGATGGAAACTGCTATTGCTGACAGGACAAATCTGACGAAGAAGAAGAAATCATGGGCCCTCCAGGGCCATGCTCAAGTCAATCCCGCTCTCGGTACTCCATGTCTAGGACCTGTGGGCCTCGAGACATGATCTCCTAGTTATCCCTAGATATCGGGGATAACAAAACCTGAGTCTGAGCTCCCTCTAAATCACCGCTATGAGTCAGTCAGTCCTCCTCAACTCTGTCTCTCGCAAACTGTGCATCAAACTCAAGCTCCTCTGTTGTCGCTGCTGACACATCCTGTTGCTTCTTCTTCTTCTTGGGACATTGTCCTGCATAGTAACCCATCTCTCCACAAGCAAAGCATCTCATTGTGCTCATGTCTCTCTTCTGCCCACTACTACTCTCTCCTCCCCATGGTGGGGCCCCAAACTTGGGACCCTGTCGACCTCCTCGGTTGATCTTCTTCTTGCTCTTTGTCCAAAGAGAAAGGTCCTCATCACTCTGCACCGTCTGTTGTTGATGTTGTCCAGAAGCCTCTACCACAAGTCTGGTCTCCTCCTGAACGAAGTCTTCCCACATCCTCCCTGGCAACAATGCCATGAACGAATGGACCCCATGGTTTGGTAAAGTTGTTTAAAGTTGTCCTCACAATAGAATTGGGTTCCACCACCTCTCCGACGGCTCCAAGCTCGTCTCTGATCTGGGTGTAACGACCAAGGAAAGAAGTAACCGACTCATCCTAGAGCATGCGAATACCCCTCAGTCATCATGAAGAACCATCTTTCGGTTCTCATTAGAGATCTGATAAAGTTTACATAGAGATGCCCACATCTCATATGCATAAGTCTTCCTAGTCAAGTGGGGAATGATGTGATCCCGCACAGAATCACATATCGTCCTCTTTGCCTTATTGTTCCTCTTCCTGAACTCTACTACCAAGATGGGGGCAGTAACAGGAATAACAGCCACAGGCGCCTCAACTATATCCCATAGTTCGAGGTCCTCCAAGATAAAGACGATCCTCGCCTTCCAAGGCGACCAATTCCTAGCTCCAGCTAGCCTATCCTCCGCACGCATCTCAGATGCTGACATGACTTCCAAACTGCACTCCAATTGCAAAGGAACGTTGCCTCACTCCTGTCAACACGGTTGTGAATAGAGGTAAGCGAACACCGACCTCACTCCTATCAATATAGGTGTGAAAAGAGGTCGTGAAATACAACCTCACTCATATCCACGCAGGTGTGAAAAGAGGTTGTCCAAACTGTGCACAAATTGCTCTACAATCCTCTACCAAATTCTGCCAACAAGCTGCCACTAATCTCTGTCAATGGCTGTCCACAAAATCTGCCAAGAAGATGTCTATAACAGCAAACTCATATGTTGTCCAAACTACTCAAAAATCATCCACCTTAGCTCTGATACCATGAAGATTTTCCAGGTCCTATCAAGCTGCCAACTAGGTATGTCTTTGACCTCAAGTTGGCTCTAAGTTTCAACTGTCAATGAAGGTTTTGTTGTTGTTTTAGGACATCCAACAGTTTAGGAACTTCTTGCTGATTTGTTACGGTTACATTCTCAATCATAGGTGCTCTAGCATGTAGTTTTAGTCAACAAAGGTTAGCACATGCATACTAAAATAAATGTAACACACCTAGAGATCTTTACATTTGAAAATAGAGTAGTTCTACACTCTAACACACATGAAATTGAACACAGGTATTTTTGGTCAACATGACACTCGATAAAAACCCCCCGGGGAAAACCAGTTTGGAATATATGTCTATATATGAGGATAATAGATGGTGGAATACAACAAGTACAAAATATAGATGAACCTGATACAATAGCAGCTTGATCCAAGCTGAAATACAAGTCCAAATGAAGCAAGAGCACCCTAGGATGGTGCGCCCCCCAGAAATGCTGCCAGGACCACTGAAATGGAGCCAGATGCCAACTGGAAGCTCTGAACAAGAAACCCCTCGACAGTACTCTGATACTGAAGTGTAGCCTCCCTCTGAAACAGATCTCACTGCAATCTAAGCTCTCTAAGTACTCCCCATTGATGATGCGCCTTCCTCAAGTGTGCCCTCCTCAGAACTGGAAGCTCCTCAATAAATAAACTGGGCACTAAGTCTCCGTGAGCCCTCCATGCAAGGAGGCGCCCAAGCTCTCCTCTCCCAATGCCCGAAACCTCATCCTCTTGCTCTCTCTGAATCTCTCCAAGTGAACAAATGAGTGAATGGCCTCTCCTTGGCCTCTTGCGCCCTCCTTTAGGATGCATAAGGAAACCTAAAATTTGGGTGGATGAGATCATCTCATCTCATCCCTAATCAATGGTTGAGATCATATCATCTAAATCTCAACTCAAAACCCACTTTTACTTAAGTTTCCATAGTTTCACTTTATGTCTATTAATTCACCCACTTTGTGAATTAATTGTCACTTTAGGCTAAAATGACCAAATTTCACTTTTGACTTAAATCTCCTAAGTCAAAGTGAAATTAGACATAAAGTACATAGTACAAGGTACAAAGTACTTCCCTCGTGTGTTTAGAAGCTCACAAACACAAGGGGACCACTTTCCAAAGTACCCAAATCTCAACAATCACAAAGTTGGTATACGTCAAACTTCTCAAACACTATATAGGGAAAACATAGAAAACACTAGCCACCAACTCCTCGTACCTAGGAATAACTCCTAACCAAAGCTAGTTAATCCACCAAAGATCCTTCTTAGCACCTACACTTGCATCCCACAAGTCACAAGGCATCTCCTTCTCTCTCCTCCTAAATAGGAACTCCAAGTAGCACTAGGGTTTCCAAATGCCATAAAACCCCAATCTTCTTTTCTTGCAAGAGCTACAAATAATATGTTTCTCTTGCCCCTCTAACACAAACCCTATCTTTTGTCAATTTTTAAGCATCTAATTTCAGATCTGAAAATTACTTCCAAGTGACTTCAAATAGTAAACCCTGGGGCTATTATCATTGAATAATTTTACACTGAAATTATGACAGAAAATTACAGCAGAAACATAAAGATCAAAGAAAAATCACCCATACACATGAGACACAAAATTTATGTTCTGTAAATATTTCTGATCGAGAAATTCTGAGGACAAAAACAGTGCTCCTGACAAAAATACAAATCAACAAATTTCCAGAAAAATCCCCAACATACAATTTTGCTGCACAAACCCTAGCTCGCTGGTTGTACGGTCTGCTAGCGTCAGTTGTACGGTTCTGCAACTGCTCAGAAAATCTTGCACGTGCCGCCTATTTTCTACCCTCACACATGTGACCTGTCCGTACAACACGTGTGGTCTGTTCTTGTCTTTTTCAATCACACGTGCAGCCTATTATCTCCCTCACATGTGCGGTTGTCTTTCTCCCTCCTCTCACACATGTGAGCTCACACGTGTGGTCTTCTCCTTGCCAGAAAATCAGAAAAACAAAAAGACTAGAAACCCTAGGCCAGATTTGCCAAAGTGCAGAATTTCTCTTGCTGAAATTGCCACCCAATCTCCTTAGCACAAGTGTTCACTCACTTATGCTAATTCCATAATGTCACAATAAAATCTCCAAGTGTCTCCTCACATTGCCTCTCCTTTTATAGGAGTCTAATGAGTGAGTTTAGGAACCCCTTCTAAACTCAACATTAAATTAGAATTGTTTATTCACCCATGTGGGTGTGAAGCCCCATCATGTGTTGATTTTTGTATCTTCGGGCAGATATTCTCACGTGCCCTAGGTGTTGGGCATGTGGGAATCGTCGTGGACACCACATCACACTATCGGTTTGGTGAAAACCCCCTTGGAATGAAGTTGGGGCTTCATGGGTTTGGTGATAGGATTTATGAGTTTGTGTTAGGGATTCACACCCACAAGAAAGTGTAATTTGATGTTGACTTGTGGAGGGGCTTCTATGATGACCCCTAAGGATTGTTTATAAAGGAGAGAGGTCATTGTGACATTTCATTGTGTAGTGTGTGTGTGTGTGGAGACATGATGGAATTGGCATAAGTGAGTTTGCACTTGTGCCAAGGAGCTTGGTGACTTCAACAAAGGAATGTCTATAACTTTGGCAAATCTGGCCTAGGAGAGAGGTAGCCGCAAAAAGAAGAAACTGTACAAGTGGAGAAAAACTGTATGGAAGTGTCTGTACAAGTTTTCATGAATGTACGCGGATTGCAATAGGCACAGTCACATGTACGCGAGTTGCAATGGGCACAGTCGCATATGTATGCAGGTTGCAGTAGACACAGTCGCGTATGTACGCGGGTTGCAGTGGGCATAGTCGCGTATGTACGTGAGTTGCAAAAGGGACAATCATGTACATCTGTATAAGTTTTCTGGCCAGGAGAAGGTTTCTACAGGCTTACGTCAGCGGGCCGTACAGGTGGTCTGCAATAGATTTGTGGGAAGAGGAAATTTCCAAGGATTTGTTGAGATTTGGTTTTCTGATTTTTTTGGTTATTGGAAAACAAGGTTGTCCTCAGATTTTGGTGAAATTGTATTGGCTGGGAGGGTTGGTTTTGCCGTCAGGATTTTTGAATTTGACAAGGTTACAGAACAGAAATTGTGTGTCTCATATGTGATTGATAATTCATCTTTGATCTTGTAGTTTCCGCTGAATAAATTTTCAGTCAATAATTTTCAGTGTAAAATTGTTCAATGATAATAGCCAGGGTTCACTATTAGCTCACTAGGAAGCAATTTTTAGATCTGAAAATTAGTCACATAAAGTTGCAAGTGAAAATTGACAACATGTGGGTGTGAAGCCCCAACACAAGCCCCAACACCAATTCAAAGGGGTTTTCACCAAAACGAAAATGCAATGTGAGTGCCAACAAAGATTCCCACATGCCCGACACCAAGGCCAATGTGAGAAAAACGGCTTGATGCTACAAAATATCAACACTCCCTCTTAGTGAGGGAGGTATTCTCACCCACTCCACTATCACCTAGAAGTAGCTCTGTCTCCCACACTAGAAGTGGCTCTGCCTCCTACACTGGATCTGCAACCACAGTTGCTCCCACTGTCACCGAAGCAGATCATGCTGCATGGCATGGTCCCTTCTTGGAAGACGCTCTACTCCTAGAAGCTTCCCACTTATGAGCATCCTACATGACCATATCAACCCATGACACCTTCCTGATAGTCTTTAGAGACTCCTCTCTCCCACTTGAAGGTTGACTTCCTTTGAACGATAGACTCTCCCTCTGAGCCTGCTGACTCCCTTTGAGCCTGTTGACTCCCTCTGAAGTCTAACTTCCTCTTGACAGACTTGGGAGGCTGCTCCTCCCCAATGGATCCTGAAGGTTGACTCCCTCTAAAGTCTAACTCCCTCTGAGCCTGTACAACCTTTGAAGCTACTTGCTCCTTGTCCTCTGTCACTCTGTTRCTAGCCATAGCTCACATAGGCTGGGATTTTAGCCTATACAAGTTACTCTCTCTAACTCCAAGAACCATTGTTGTGTCTGAGCTAGATCGTCTAGGCATGAACAGTTGTCAATGCATGTCCATCTCGGAATAATACTTCATAGCCCTTCTTCTCAATCTCTGAGACTGAGAGCACACTTCTCCTCAATTCTGGTACCCATAGCACATTTGTCACTCTCAACATGTCTCCTGACTCCATCTAGAATGACACTGCTCCAAATCCCTGCACTGCATGCTTGGTACCCATACCAAGTTCCACATACAAATATGAGTCAGACTTTGTGAAGCTCTAGAACAAATCCCATGCTCTTGTCATATGACACGTGGCTCTACTATCCATCAACCAAGTCTCACTACTGGAATCTGTACCAGAAAGGGTGGAGACCAATAAGAACTCTCTCTAAAGCCTATCTGCAACCTCATCCACCTCTGTTGATGATGCATGTTGCCTCCCTCTCCCTTTCTTCCACTGTAGACACTGTGAAGCATAGTGGCCATACTGATGTCAAGCAAAACACTTGATTTTTCTAAGGTCCTTCTTCCTTCCCAACTCTAGAGATGCCTCTCTCTCTAGAGAACCTCCTCTTATACCCTTCCTACTATGAGCAACTAGGGCATGGTTCTCATCATCGCTGCCTTTCTTCTTATCATTCCTGGATTGTATCCAAGCCTCCTCCTGAATGTAATCAGTCCATAGTCTGTCAAAGTCTAGCAACTTCTCTCGTGCACAGACCCCCTGCACAAATGGTTCCCAAGTCCCAAGAAAACCATTCAAAGCCACATTCACCATTTTTTTTTCATCAGCTACCTCACCAATGGCTGCAAGTTGATCTCAATAGATCGTAGTTGATTTGGACATCTCAATAGATCGTAGTTGATGCCTCAAAATCATCTTTCCACTTCTATTCCCGCTCTGGTACAAACCCACCAAAGCCTCATACATCTCCTTGGTTATCTTCTTGGAAATGTGAGGAATCAGGTGATACTTTACGAAATCCAACAATATCCGCTTAGCCTTCACTTCATTCTTCCTATGATCTGCCAATTCCTGCGGATCATTAAAACCAGAAACCCTAGGCTAGATTTGCCAAAGTGCAGAATTTCCCTTGCTGAAATTGCCACCCAATCTCCTTAGCACAAGTGCTCACTCACTTATGCTAACTCCAAATGTCACAATAAAATCTCCAAGTGTCTCCTCACATTGCCTCACCTTTTATAGGAGTCTAATGAGTGAGTTTTGGAACCCCTTCTAAACTCAACATCAAATTAGAATTGTTTATTCATCCATGTGGGTGTGAAGCCCAAGTACCAATCCAAAGGGGTTTTCACCAAAACGAAAAGGCATTGTTAGTGCCAACAAAGATTCCCACATGCCCGACACCAAGGCTAATGTGAGAATGCCTGCCCGATGCTACAAAACATCAACATTTTCTTAGTCTTTTGAGGGTAAAACCCTAACCCTAGATATTCCCTTGAACTTCCTCCAAGAACCTCACACCTAAGACAAACAAAGCAATATGCATGAAGAAGAGTATAGGAGAGAGAGACTAGTGCAAGTTGATATTCTAGGAAAACTCAAGTTAACCCCAAGACTTATCCACTTAACTCTATCTTGCATTATCCCTTTAGATATTAGAAATTCAAAACCGGATATTTACATGCATGGGTAGAGTTTGCATGCATGAATTTGCATGCCTTAGTCTAATTTGGCACTAAGAGAGATCGAGTTGTGCATGCATGAGCACATGGTTTATGGCTAAGTTTAGTAGTGGGGTGCATGGTTTAGTGAGGGAATTAGTACACCATGCAAGGGATTGACTTTCTATCCCTTCCTTATCTCACACTTCTAGAGCACATGCATTGGGAGCCTCTTCTACCATACTTCTATAAAAGAGCATTGGAGACCATTATTTTACTGATTGGATTCATATTGCAGGTTTCAGGAGCACGTCTTCCATCTTTCTTCCATCCTATCAGACTTGACAACACTTCTAATACTGCTTGCTAGAGATTGACATGGAAGCCCTTGGTGTATTTTATCTATGGTTGATTTCTGCCTCTATATTAATATATCAAATAGATTCGACTATGCCCTTTCCTTGGTCTTTCAATTTTGTGGTTGTTTTCTGAGAGCAATCATGTGGCAAGGTTTGTGTTGTTATTCTTATGCACTCTTTTTGAATCTCTTTCCCTAAAAGTACATATTCGTTTTCATGCATTTGTTTTGAATTGTTCTTTCGCTCAAGCACATATTCTTCTCCATTCATTTCCATTTTGTTGTTGAAATTTATTTAAAGAAACTAATCCCACTCTATGCAGTTCAATTCTAGTTTTTACCCTGATCTTGAGTGCTTTCTAAGCACTTGAGGGCAGCTTGGTGTGCTGATTTATAGTTTACAGGCAAATTTCTAGGCAGAAAATACAACACATAAACATCTCAGGAACACCCCCTTGTGGCTAGAAAAGCACCAACCTGAATGGAGAGGCATCTAGCAGTGACAGGGTTAGAATGCCTATAATTTGTTAAGATCCCATTACCCCTAGATTTTCTCACTTGCAAATCCTGAGGGTTAAGGACCAACATGTTTTATTTTGCTGGCAATCAGACAGTTTTCCCAGAGATAGCTTTGCTTGAGCCAGGGTTGGTTCCCATATGAGTTCAGGAATAGGATTGGTTTAGTGATGTTTTCTTGTTTCAGAGACAGAGGTTGCATAAGTTTTTCATGGACTAGAAACAAAGAGTTATTTTTTATAGTTCTCCTACTTTTTAGGAGACAGAATTCAGAGGTCTGCATGGCAATTTTGATCGTATATTCAAAGTCCTAGCGAGCTCACAATTCCAGTGAACCTTTTCCAAACAACATGCAAGCACTTACTATTTTTAGTAGTTGGAAGTGAAGGGTTTGGATGACAATTCCAAGCACATATCTGGATTCCTTGCATAAAATTGAATCCAATGAACCTATTTTCATTGACATGCAAGAAGTTTCTATTTTTAGCAGTGCCTATTTTTAGGTGTGCTATATTTGGCACTATTTTTCTAGCAGTTCTGTACATTTTTGGTATTTTCATATTTTTCGAGCCGACTGTTATTTTTAGCATGTCTATTTTTAGCAATGCCATTATTAGCAGGAATGGCCTATGTTATGGCACAAGTTGGGCAAAGCCCGACCCAACCACAAAAGAAAGTGCTACAACTTGGGAATCTTACACCCAATGTCACCTCAATGTAGATCCCGCACTTCAAGGGTGACTGTCACTCTAGGGAGGTGATATCGGTGACCCTAGGGGGTAAGAGATGGCGATGGATATAGATGGAAGTGGAGCCCCTAGAGGTCAAATCTAAATGGAGTGAAATGTAGAAAGAGATGCCTTGTAAGTCAAGTGATTGTTGCCCCAAAGGTGTAATAATTCTCCGGATGATTGTACCTGCCCGAGACACAAGAAAATCCAACTTGCGATGATATATGTTAGTATGGATCAGCAAGTTAAGCTTACTATCCCTAATTTGCTGCAGCAGATAACAGTTTATATCAACAAATAAAGCATTATAAATCAGCATGTAAAGCATAAGATCAATCATCAATATTATCAATGAATATGGCAATCAATTATGACTAAAAATGGCACTTTGAGGCTAGATAAAGCAAGTTGTCGTAACATGTATTCAATGACATGCAGCAACAAAATCAACCACAAAATGTTGAGATTTGGTAGCTTGGAGGTACTTCTGCATTGGCAGCGCCCAGCATGCGGAAGTGACCAAGCAAATTTTCTTCTAGTGACTTTATAAAGTGATTTTATAAAGTTGAGTCTTTTAATTTCAAAATGTAAAAGTGATTTTATGATGTTATGGGTCACTTTATTAACTTAAGTGACCTCAACGAATGATTAAGTCGTGACCGTTGATCTCAAGGGTAAGTGAAGAGTCACTTAAGGGAGATCAAGGGTTGGGAGAGTTACATTTCGAAATTGTTTAAAGGCAGCTCATTAGGAGAAGGAGGGCGCACTTTTGAGGAGAGCTAGAGGGAAGGTGAAGGGGCACGCATCCCAAGGAAGAGTGTAGGCTTGAGGAAGAGCTACAGCAAGGAGGGTTTGGCATGCATCCCAAGGAGTGGGATTGGCACGCATCTCAAGGAGCATTGCAGCCATTAATACAGTCTGTACAGCATCTAAAGAGGAGGCCATACAGCAAAGGGAGGACACAGAAATCAATGCTGTAAGTTTACAGCATGTTGGCATGGATTTCTATGCAGTTATGTTGAGTTTTACTCTTCTATTCCGTACAGTTTTCTTTTGGCATGATTTTCTATGCAAATGGTAACTATGTGTGAAGAATTGTTGGCTGTCCTGGGCCGTACAGGCCGTACAGTCATGGCTGTCCTTCCTAGATACAGTCTGGGACTGTTTGTATAGTGCAGAATTTTGCTAAAAGAAGTGAATGTATGTGTTTTAATGCTGATGCAGTTTGCTGATGTAATAGTTCTGAATTTCATTGAGCTGAATAAAACATTCTTTCTCCTCAAATCTGTCCTATTTTCCGTGTAATTTCTTCAAGTGTTTATGCACAGATTTTTGTGCCAAATGAGGGTTACAACCTGCTGATATATGAGTTATTTCCGCTGGTATTTTATTTCAGAACTAATCTATTAGTGTTTCTGTTCATAAAGAACAGTTGTATGGCTGTTGTATCTTTATAGGAGGCTGAAATCTAATGTAGACTATGTGTATGCTGAAATGAGATGTATTTCAACACAAAAAAGTGCCAAGAACTAGCTCAAAAAGTGTGCTCTAGTTAGTAGACTAGGTGAGTAAAGTTAGAGAGCTAGTCTAGGGTTAGTTTATGAGTTAAGAGAGATTTAGCAGCTAGGGTTATGTAGCCCTAATGGTTGTAGGTTAAAGTTTGTAATAGCAATTTAAGTAGTGGGAGAGAGGGGACGCCCTAGTAGGGGAAGACTCCTCTCAACGTGGCAAACTAACTCCAAGCAAGAGATCTTTCAAAAGACAAATTTCACGTTTCCCAAGGCAATGATTTTATATCTCCAATGCAAAAAATAGATGACTGGTGCCTTTACTATTGGGTTAATCGAGTCAAATAAATGAACTAGAGATGCTACTTCCTTGGGGGTGTAAATCCTCTTACTTCCCAAGGCAAGTATCTCTAATTAGGGTTTGAGAATGAGGGGTGTAAATCCTCTTACTTCCTCAAACAAACCCTTGCAACATCAATGAACTTTAAGCAATAAATGATAGAGACTAGAGTAGAGGTGTAAATACTCTTACTTCCCACTTAGCTCCTAGCACAACAATCCTTGACTTGAAACAATGATAGCATAAGAGTAAAAACCATACCAAATTAAGAAGATGCTAAGATAATCCACCATAAAAACTAGAAAGCATTCATCCAAGGCTAGCGCCTCACTCCTCCATCAACCATTCACAAGAGATAGCCATAAACAAGTGCACAAGAGACAAAATATGCCAAGTATAGTGAAAATTTCAGATCAGGTCCTCTAACAAGAGGAAGAGTTATGTTCAAATGAGATCTATGATCTCTTATTTATATAAAATGTCACCAAGGTGACTTGTCCATATCTTTAAGGGGTAAACCACAAGACTAGGGGTCAACAACCCTAATCTTGCCCCCTTTAACAAAGTAGTATTAAACAATCCATTTCTCGGATGGGGTGATTACGGATACGGCGGGTGGACAACCAGCGAGGAGGACACATGGCCTAGTCTCCCGCCACCTCGAGCCAGCTCAGGCACACTCAACCTCCACCATTAACTCATGAAGTTAAAGCCTCGGTCGTCGCTCCTCGACATTCATTCAATTCCAGTTTGGTTTAATGGGTTGGCGCCTCTGTTCGTGGGAACCTTAATGGTAATGGGTTGGACGCAGTCACAGTCCCATCACCCTTCCCGGCATGGTGGTTTTAGGCATGTGTTCTGGACTGCCATGGCTCATTCGAGCCCTTGGCCTCCAGAGTTTTGGCCTCCTCCGGAAGTTGGTCCAGTCTTCTTCCTCTAGCTCGAGCTTTTGCGATGCACTTGACCCTCTGCACCCGGCACTTCTCCTCTGGTTAGTCAATGCTTTTGCATCTGGCTGGTCTTGCGCTCTTCGAGCAACAGCTTTCACAATTTTCACGCGCTCCTCATCTGGTTTCAGGTGGCCCTCTCGATGCCTCGACTTAGAGGTAAGTCGAAAAGGGGCACGGCCTGGTATGCTGCTTAAGGAAGGGGCACGAGAGGGCGTGGCCAGCAGGCTCATCCAAGCTCTCCTCCAGAACCTAAGAGTGTCTCCACTCCAAAACCTCTCATTGCTCCCACTCCTTCCTTCACTTCTGATTTGCCTCCTCGGGACACCACTCCAGACTTTCCCCCTCTGTCGTCTCCTTATGCTTGTCGAGTCGAATGGTTCGACAGTCATGGTAACTCCCTCGACTTTGCTCCTAGGCTCAATCTGTCCCCCCCCCACCTGCCTCCACCTCCACCTCCT
>SNQJ01S0091445.1:4572-15619 GCA_010110895.2 Picea sitchensis | reverse complement strand
AACATTGAGCAGAAAGTGGGATGATTGTTTGTTGTCCTAAAACAGCAAAAGAAGACAGCCATACAGTTGAAACTTAGAGCCATACTAAGGTCAAGGACAGACCTTAGATGGCAGCCTCATAGGACCTCAGAGAATTTCAACATGGAGAACCTATGGTAGGCCTCGAAAGGCCACATGTCAAGCATCTATGCAATCTCCCCATGGCCAAGGTCTCATCCTCCTCAAAACGTCCATGTGTCAATGTGTGGCAACACCACCACCAAACCCTAGCCCCCAAGTATGACATCAAACTCAAAACAAAGATGTTTTGCCCCTCCTGGGCAAAACGTTTGACAAGTGAGGGTTGGGCTAGGTCTTCCACATCATCTTCTAGGTCTTCAATTCTTCATCTCTGTGATTCGGCATGTGGACCCTTGGCATCCAACCTGTGGGCTTGTAGCCCCATGGAAGCCCAAGCTAGGCTTGTTCCCCCAAAACTGTCCACCAACTAGGTCCTACAAAGACAAATGAGCACGCCCTCCAAGGATCTCAAGTCATAACATCATGATAAGTGAATCCAATCAATAAATGAGCCACCTAAGCATGTGCATCAAAGATCACTATATCAAACAATTAATTGCTCAAAGACACTATGCGACTTTTCAAGCTTGAATATGGGAGGGTTGACGAGGTGTACTATTGGGTAGATCTTGCCCTAGGTCAAGGAGAGTTTCCAAGAGATCCCTCTCTAAGCCATGTAAAGTGGGTGAAGTGGTTGGGGTCAAGACTCAATGGGCATAGGGCTCATGACATACAAGGGGTCGTAGTGTCTCATTCATGGGTGCCTATGTAGAGCGTGTGTGGTACCTTCTTCCACAATGCACTTTTTCCAAGCCCATTAATTGCCATCCTTTTATTCTTTCATAATTTTTAGGAGAGGTTGAAGGTCACTTCCCTAGCATGGTGACCAGATAATGGCAATGTCACCCACAAACACCTAATGGAAATAAGAAGGTTGGCTCGTGATCGGTCCCCCTTTCTCTCAGCCATGCAACTGAGAGCCATTACCCTGGTTTGGTGACCAGATGATGGCAATGTCATACCACTAGATATTCATGGACATGATAGGTCGGCTCGTGATGAGACCTATCCTTCAATTAACCTTTTAAGCATTCTTTATTGTATTGTGGGTCCCCCTTTACTCAAAGATAAGTGTTTCATTACTTTCTTGGGTGATCCCTGGGCGAAGCATCTAGAAGGTTCATACATAGGCTTTTATCTTTTACCCAACATCAATCCCTCTGGGCCTTTAGCCCCTTCTTCCCATAGAAGGAGGGGCAACCCCTTCTTGGGTCAATACACCCTAAAATCCCAAGAGATAAGGAAATGGGGGGAAAAATGATGGAAAGAGGTAAGTATGGTCGCGAATGATACGATGGCTCTTCAAGGGAGTTCTAGTAGCAAACCTATCCCCAAGGAAGACCACTTACTAGGGCACAATGTCAACCACCAAGGTGAAATAGGGCAAAAGGCATAATGTCCAAGCATATATCATGAAATCTAGAGCAATCTAAGATACAACATACTCAAATGGCTTAAATATTGAAATGATGCTTACCATAATACTGACTTGTACCTCATGGAGCAAGGCCCGTTGCTTTCCAAAAGCCAACTGATGTGGTGGATGCCATCTGAAAATTTGTGACCATCTATGGTAGTGAGAGGGGTCTCCATCTGTGCAAAAGGATATTGTTGGTCATGTAGTCTCTCAGCACTCCATATCTGCAACCTGAGGGCCTCGAGACATAATCTCCTTAGTTATCCACAAAATGGGGATAACAGGGTCTACTATCTTCGTATCTAATGCATCAATCTTCCTTCAGTTTATAACCAGAGGTGTGGACATGGGCCTACAGTCCATCATCTTGAACCTACACAAAATCTCTACTGCATACTTCCCCCCTGTCCAAGGAAGAAGTGCCCATCCATCTGCCAAACCTCCAACCCTAGAAAATAGTGCATCAACCCAAGGTCTTTCATTTCAAATTATGCTGCAAGGTTTACCTTGCAATCTGCTATCAGCTGCCCATCTCCAGTGAGAAATAGGTCATCTACATAAAGCACCAGTATAAGAGGCTTCTCTCTTGCAAGAAAGTACAAGTTTGAGTCTGCCTCGCTCCACTGGAAGCCCATCTCTCTCAAGTAGTTGTCAATCCTCGAGTACCATGCCCGAGGTGCCTGCTTGAGCCCATAAAAGGCTTTCCTCAGTCTACACACATACGTCTCTCTGTTGCCAACCTCAAATCCCTCAGGCTACTCAACATATACCTTCTCCTCAACAACTCCATTGAGGAAGGCGGTCTTCACGTCCATCTGATGAACGCTCCAACCCTTCTCTACTGCCAATGAAATGAGTGCTCGAACTGAAGAATACATGGCCAGAGGAGCAAAAGTCTCCTCATAGTCAACTCCCTATCGTTGTGAAAACCCCTTGGCCACGAAGTTGGCTTTGTACTTGTCCACGCTTCCATCTGGTGCATGCTTAACTTTGTAGATCCACTTGGATCCAACCAACTTTTTATCATGTGGCCTCGAAACTACCTCCCATACATCATTTTTCATAATGGAGGCATATTCATCCATCATGGCCTCCTACCACACCTTATGTCGTGCAGCACTCTCATAACTAGAAGGCTTAGGATCAATGAGTTGAGTCATCAAGGCCATATATCCAAGTCTCTCTAGTGGTTTTCTTCGTCTAAAGTCCCTCTCTGGAAGCCCTGCCAACCTAGAATCACCCACTGTGGACTTGTACCACTTAGGTCATGGCCTAGTAATCTGCTCTGGGGGAACAACATCATGTTGCTCCTCCTCATCATCAACTCGCTCCTAATGATCCTGTCCAACAGTCTCCCTCTGAACACCTGTATCATGTGTCTGCTCCTGTGATCCTGTCTTCTGACTTTGTGCCTCCTGCTCCTAGCTTAATGTGCTCTATCCCTGCTAGTTCTCTACACTTGCTAAAAAATCCTCCAATCTCCTCAATGCACGTTCCTCCTCAAACTGCACATCTCTACACACAATAACCTTTCTGCGTGCAAGCACATAGATCCTGTAGGCTTTGGAAGCCTCACTTTAACCAACAATTAACCCCTTCACCGTTGTAGGGTCCATCTTTGTCCTCTTCTCTGAAGGGACATGACAGTAACATACACTGCACCAGATACGAATATGACTCACATCTAGCCTAGTACCTAAAAATGTCTCCTCAGGTGTCCGCTTCCCCAAAACTGTGTGAGCACTCCTATTCTACAAATATACTGCAACACTACTCACCTCTACCCATAAGAACAATGGCAGTCCCTAATCATGAATCATCGCTCGTGTTGCTCCAACCACAGTCTTGTTCTTTCTCTCGGCCACTCCATTCTGTTGAGGATTGTAAGGAACTGTGAGTTCCTTCTTAATCCAAGTTGCTGTGCAATAATCCTCGAACTCCTTGGAGGTGTACTCTCCCCCAATATCCAATCTTAAGACCCAAATCTTCCTCCCAGTTTGGTTTTCCACCAGAGCTCTAAACTCCTTAAACCTCCCAAAGACCTCATCCTTGGTCTTTAGAAAGTAAATCCAGGTCTTCCTAGAGTAGTCATCAATGAACAAGACAAAGTATCTGGAGCCACTCACTGACTCCACACTCGTCGGCCCACATACATCAGAGTGTATCAGATCCAGTACTCCCTTAGACCTGCGCTCACTAGATGGAAAGGGTTTTCGGGCATACTTGCCCAACGCACAACCCTTGCAAGTGTCATGCCTCTCAACTGTAATCTTAGGCAATCCAATGACTTCCTCCCTCAGGTGCCCCAAAGCACCAAAATGAATGTGTGCCATCCTCTTGTGTCACAACTCACCTATATCTGTGGTGAAACTCACTAATGCTCTCCCTGGCTGGACCTGTAATCTATAGACCTTCTCCTCTTGAACCCCAATCATCCTGTCCACCTTCTCACCTGACACACCAGATCTGATGAACACCTTTCCTTTACGGAAAGTGACCTCATATCCCTTATCTTCAAGAGTAGAGACTGAGATGAGGTTCTTGGTCAACCCTGGAACATATAACACATCACTGAAACGAAGTGGTTTCCCGGACTCCCTTTGAAAAGACTGTGCCAACTCCTTGCGCCTTATAGCGTCTATAATCCCCTAACTCAATGACTAGGTTTACACCTCCCTCCTGTAGCCTAGTAAACCACTCTTTGCGCCCTGTCATATGACAAGATGCACCACTGTTTACAAACCACATGTCTGAAATAGTTGTACTAGACATACAGGCTATGAAGTAGAAATCCTCCTCAAATGACTTGGAAAACTCATCCACTGTTGTTGATGCTACCATTTGTGGCTTCTTCTTCTTTCTCTTTGGACACTATGATGCAAAGTGACCCATCTTGTGACACTAGAAACACTTAACTTTTGAGAAGTCAATGTTTTTCTTTCCACCTTTCCTCTTCTTCTTGCCCTTTGCTTTGCCTACAAGGGCCAAGCCTTCTTCCTCCTCTGCATGAGTTGAAGATGATGGTCCTGCTTGACCAATTCTAATCTCTCCTTGCACAAAATCATCCATAGTCGCTGCTAATCAGGGAGCTTCTCCCGAGCTACCACACCACGGACAAAAATGTCCCGTGACTTAGTAAAGCCATCTAGTGCAATACGCACCAGCTCAGGATCTTCAGTCTTCTCTCCCACTACTGCAAGTTCATCTCTAATTTGTGTTATCCTGGTAAGATAAGGTATTACACCCTCACCTTTGGTCATCTTGGTTCCACGCAGTTGCTTGCACAAAGCCATCACTCTGTTTTCATTTTTGTTTTTGTAGAGGTCACTTAGGGCTTTCCACGTATCTTTTTCCTCGGCTTTTTCTAAGAGATGTGGGACCACATGGTCCTTTATCCCATCAAGAATCAGGCTCTTGTCCTTAGCCTCACCTTTCTTCCAGATAATCATTGCAGCTGCACCAGTGGGAGTTTCTACCTTGTCACTGACATGCTCTGACACATCATTGACTTCCAATATCATTGTCATCCTTTCCTTCCAGATGGGGTAATTCTGAGCCCCTTGTAACCTATCTTCTACCCTCAAACTCATGGCCATTTTCTAAAAGTGTTATGTTCAAACCCTCACGGCTCAAACCCTACCTCTGCTTCACTTTTATGCTGAAACCCTAGCGCAGAAACCCTAGGCGCAAGGGAAGATGATGGTTTCCTTAGATCTGTGCCTGAAACTTTAGATTTCTACTAGATCTTGAAACCCACTTGTGATATTGCCTCTTTAACAGTCCTGCGCTGATACCATGTGAATTTTCTCAAAACCTAGTACACTTTAAACCAATTAATTTAGATTTAACTGATTATTCAGGGTTTTCTTCACAATAAAATTAATACACAGCAGAAAATATATGTCCAAGAACTGAAAGTAAAGTAGATAGCAATCACATCACAAGTACACAATTGTTTTTGGACGATTGTCCCCGGAAAAACCAAAGATGGGAAAACCGATGCAGCAGATCTGAGATTTTATTATTATTCAGCAAGGAAATATAGAGTTCTCTTACAATACAAATCAGCCTAGCCAAATACCAAGAAAAATGCTCAACCAAACTCTTCCCCAACAATTGTACGGCCCCTCTCTGCAAATCCATGAACCAAAACGTGCTTGATGAGACCCCTACGTAAGCCTCTGCGCAATATCGTACGATTGTCTGCGTGGGTGCTATGTCACCTGGTACAACGGCCCTCAGATCTGAGATTAAAGTCCTCTGCAATGCTAAAGATGTATGTGCCTATCTTCTTGATGAGTCCTCCTTTGTCTCCCTGCAAACCCTCACACTCAAATCTACAATCAATCTCTCTGTAGATCGATCTCTCCTTCTCCTTGTGCGCCCTCTTAGCCAAGTAGTTCTCTTATTCTTCATTGAGCAAGTGAAACCCTAATCTCCAAAAGGATTGAGGGTTGAGATCAACCCTCACCCTCATGATGAGATCAATGATCAAGATTAAAAGACCACAACTTAAATTATTTTTCACTTTAACTTTAGAAAAAGTACTCAATAAAGTCAACTGAAGATTATAACATATCAACAGTTATTTTTCTAAGTTAGACTTAGGAAATCATTAAATTAATCAACTTAGACTAAGTTTCATTGTCCTCCATCATCCTAGGACGTTGTGATGATGATGGAAGACCTTCCTTGCTATATTCTCAACAATACCCCTTACAGTATATTTATACTCGGGCTATCCTCATTGTAATAGTCTTATATCTTATCAATTATCCAATATATTGTTACATTTTATAGACATCTTTGTCTCTATTGCATATAAACCCTAGTAGAAGAAATCGCCGATTAATCGGCAAAAATCGGAAAAAGCGCGGTTTTTTGGGCTTGCCGATTTTTTCAAAAAAAAAAACATGATTTTTTGGTCAAAGAAAAAAGCACATTTTTTTGAAAAAATGGGGAAAAAAGCCGGATAAAGAGCCTGATTCATTTTTTTTTTGTCATTCTGTTTCTTTTTTGTGTGGAGCAGCAAGGGAAAAAGTTTGTGGAGGCCATCAAGCATTTTTGAGGTGTGCAAAGGCAGGGTAGTTTTGGGACATATACATTTATATATGTGATCATTGATGTCATTTTGTATTGATTTCAGACTTTCAGTAATGACTTTGATGTATCGGTTTTTGTTTGGCATCCACTATATAATATATATCGGTTCTTTCTCCATATTTATGTGCCTATCTGTTTATATGATTTTGTTGTTGCTTTATATATTGAAAAATGTTTAAAATTTTGAAAAAAAATGAATAAATTATGTGTTTTTTAATGTTTGCCGAGTTTTTTCGATTTTTTCGCCGATTTTTTCCGAGGCGATGTTTTCAGGACCCTTGCCGAGTTTTTGCCATTGCCGAGTTTTTCCACTAGGATATAAACACCTTTATGCATATTACACAAATCCACATGGAATGGGAGTGAGTACCATTCCCATGTGTCAAGGGACATGTATTACAAGATGAAACAACTTGTACATGCACTACAAGAATAAATCACTAGAGGACAAAATGCATTTTAATATTATGATAGCCTCATCAAAAAGGCCATGAAAGTCTAACTTTAGGTGCTAAGGAAAATTAGCCCTAGGGTTGTAGAAACATTGTAATGTTTTATCAAGTTTCTGGGACAAGGGGGATGCAATAAAAAGGAAACGTGTCTAGGGGAGATGTGGAGACACCCCCAAAATTTCAGGAAGCATCGTTGGCAACGTTGGGGTCCTCGATGTAGGGTACGCTGTCTAAAATCCTAAAAAAATAAAAATCTAAACATATAACAAATAACGATAAGTCACAAATATTAACAATGAAAGCATGAAATAAATATCCATATTCTCTTTAGTTTTGATATTTTCGTGTTTTTTTCCTTTGAAATTGACATTTTCTAAAGGCATTAGGGAAAAAATCGTGGGGAGGTGCCCAGTGGTGCCCATTTTTGGAGAAAGGATGCCCAAATGTCCCCCACAAAAGGAAAATATCCCCCATTTCTTGGGAAACATTCCCCATCGAGTTTCCTCATCCTGAAAATCTGTGAAGCATGGGGAATGCACCCCCCACTCAAGGAAGCACATCCCTATTTAACACTAGACATTATTTGTTTTGCTAGTTAAGTAGTCAACTTAATGTGTTGATAGTCACTAGATATTAAAGATATTCTAGCAAACCGAGATACTTAGACTTTAGCTATCAATTTAGCTTATGGTTGGTAGTTAACTCTAGTGGGTTGATACATGCTTAAGTTCACCCTGCTTTTGGTTTGCAAAAATTTAGGTGTTCTGAACAGCTATCATTCATTACTGTTAAACGGATGCCTATGTATAACACTATATTTGAATAAGACATTTGTTTCTGACAAATAAGAAGGCATCATTGCTACCAATGTTAAGGAAGGGAGGCTTATGAAAAAAACCATCTATATTTACACTTTTCCCTGCTAAGGAAGAAGGAATCCCCAAAAAGATAACATCAATAGCCATAATCCTCCATGCAAGGTTGTGAAATAAAAAATTAAAAAAAAACATCCATTTTTAAAATGCCGACAAGCCATATTAGAAGCATTGAAAAGAAAGTACCAAGAGAGAAGCTTGTCAGGAAACACTTCCACAATGCTGAAACTCCCATAAACTGCAATCAGGCATGGCAAAATGATTGTCATAGATAATCAACTCTCTCTATCTCTCTCTCTCTCTCTCTCTCTCTCTCTCTCACACACACACACCCACACACACTGAACACAAAGACACAGGGAAACACACACATCGTCAAAGTTCTCTTTATCTCAATGGCCTCCTAAACACACACACATGCATTGTTTAAGTTCAGAGATAAGTGAAAAATGATAATATTTGACCACTGGGTTCACTTTAGGAATGACTGAAACTAAGGTGTCCATCACTCTTCTTGGTCTGGTTATTAACTTATTTCCCAAGAAAACAAAATTTACTCAGTAAAAGAGATGGACAAATTGCAAGGAAGTGCGTGTCAGCTATAATACACAATGGAAGGTTTTAAAAAGGAATATTAGAGGGGGGAACAGAAGATACAGGCAATGCGGGAATCTGCAATAAAAGCTGAAACTCTTCTGTCCAATGGTTGATATAGGAGTCATTCGGATTTTAAAAGATAATAAATAGATATCTCAATCAAGGACAAACAAACTAAAACTAAAGGAGGTGAGGCATGGACACCACAATGGAAAAGAATTTCAGAAGCAAAATTTTCTGGCATTTGCCAGCCACAAAGTTAAGACATCTATGCACATTTGTGCACATAAGATGGTTTCGTCACAAAAAAATATCCATTTGCCCTTTTAATGGGATAAAGTGCCTCACAGTAAAGTAGATAAAGCTCTCAACAAAAACTGAGTTTTGAAGACATGAATCATTTGCTTTGTTTTCTACTATGTATAAATTATTTTGGTAAGATTGTAGGTTGCTTGTTTTAGTCTGATTGCTTTAAAGTTTAAGCATCTTGTACAGGTCCTTTTGTTTAATACAAATTACAATTGAAATTGTTTCATGATTTAGTCAGGATCAAAAGAGAACAACATAAAAAATAGAAGCCCGATTCTGAGAAGCACCAGGAACATGATTGTCTAGAAAACATGGTCTTAAAACCTTGACAACATGCTGCATAAAGTAGACTACAAACAAAAGATCTAGACTTCACATTTCTGTACAAACAACAAATCTGCCCAAAAAGGTTTGCACAATCTTTAGGGGCTTTGGTTATTTCACCCATCCTTATCCCAGTCTATACACACAAGTTACATCACATAATGAACAAAAACATCCTGACACAGCATATACACCCTAGAAAAAATTTCAACATGACAATCATTGAAAACCTATTTAAATCAACTCCCCCATAAAATAAGAAGTCAATACATTGGTTAAGTGATCTCTCAAATACATGATCTTGTTCACAGCAAAACTATAATTTGTCCTGATCATGTTATGACTACTCAATGATCCCTAGCACACAGCCCACATGCAAGGTACAAGTAAAAACCGTTTCCCCTGAGGATAGAGTGCCTTCAATTTCTCAAAAATTTCTATAGCAAACTCATTAGTTGGTCCACAAGTCCTCCATGATATGATTGAATATGATCACTTAGGCAAAGTTCGTGAAACATCTAGGTTTATGGCTATGTTACATGTTACCTTTTTCCCACAACCCCCTCAGTTTTCAAGTTCCCAAAATGTTTTGAAAAAAAATCTGAAGAACTTCTAGGCATTTCTGGACAACTTTTCCATGAATGTTTAGTTGATGGAAATGACCCCACCTGTTCCTGGCCTTTTGAGGATTTGGGGGCCATGCCCAACCACTTCAATTTTACCTTATCTTGTTTTTTTTATTTTTTAATATGGGTCACACCACAATCCACTAGAAAGAGAAGAAAAAGGACAGGTAAAAGGTAAATTTATCCTGAAAAATGAAATTCAGAAGGATATTAACAAATTGTAAAGAAATGAAAGTGTAGCTTTCATCTATGGTCACAAGGTCTTCTTCAAGTCTGTGCATTACAGTCACAAGGATCTTGTACCCATGTCCATGCCACCCACATGATATCAATGTAAGGTTAACACTTGCTTGAATTGCGTTTAAATGCTTATGACCCCATCGTTTTGATCTTTGCCTTGACTTGAGGTTTGGTCTGATAATCTTTGACGCCCCTTTGCTTGCCTCAAGACATGATGATGTCATGACTTCAAAGACCTCCTTACCCACAAAGACCTTACCAAAATGCCTTGTTTATATTGTGATAGCTTGATTGCATTGTTTTCCTTTACTTTTCTATGGAGGATCCATGAGTGTTTTATATCGGTGACATGGTAATTCTATGCATGAAATAGTAAGAATCTCATGATCATGAATCTAGTGCATAGTAATCAAAGCATACATAGACATGCATTGTAATAAGGGTCTTTGCCTCGGCTATGTTACATAAGTTGTCATTTAATGCTAAAAGCTTCATCTCTAAATGTTGGCAGTGGGCACACAAAGAATTAATCCAGGTGGTTCTTGCTTGTGTGAATATAACATTAACACATTACTTTATCACATCTATCATCATATTTCATGGACTGTTACTTTTATAACATGCCGCGAGTTAATGCTTAAAACCAATCAATACACTGACACTTCTGTTAGTATGAAACTTGTACATCCATAGTAGTTAAGAATGAAGGATGAAGAGCATGGGAAAGGTCAGAAACAAGGAAATCTAAATCATGAACAAGCACAATAATGGATTTGTTTCAAGTATCAATGGTATGCCTAGCCAAGGAAATGATTGTCAACAAAATAGAGATCTCAACTTCGTAAAACTAACAAGGATCCTTGTAGGCCTTCACAAAATAAAAAAGGAAAAGTAAGTATGAAACAAGTTAGGAATAAGAAGATCCGAACCAAGGCTGTTGGGAGTGCGGAGCGGGAGCGGGAAGCGTAGATTTTCAAAAATCTC
>SNQJ01S0091444.1:41913-58657 GCA_010110895.2 Picea sitchensis | reverse complement strand
AATTTTATTGATTTATTATATTTTATATGAAAAATAATAATACATTAATTTAAGAATTTAAGAATTAAATTGTCATCTGGAAAAGATATATATTTTTTTTAAATATAAAGTTTAATACATCAAATTGATATTCAAGGAATTAAATTATCATAAAGGATTTTTTTTTTTAAATATAAGGTTTTATACATCAAATGATATTGCTTGAAACTTTAAAATTAAATAATGATATTATTATTATAATATATATGTTGTTTTCTAAAAGTAATTGGACGAGCAAATATGATATGGAGGGTATCACTTGAATAATGCTTTATGTTTTAGGAAAAAGTTATAATATTTGTAACATACATATATATGATATAAAAAAAATTATATAAATATATAAAAAGAATGATATTAAATTTATATATAAATATAAATATGATAATTATAATATTTATAAAAATTATTATTATTATGTAAATATAAATATTTTAACAATAATTAAAATTGTGTTTTTTTAATGTAAAAATTTATACGACCGGAAATTTACCTCAACAGAATCACTCACATTAGGTGGGTGGGAATCTTCATGGCTTGCTGCGGATCAATCAGAAAAGACTTTTTCTATTCAATGGTTGTGTCCATTTCCATCCATGAATCTTCCAGGATCTGAATCGACCTTTCTGGTACTACCAAATTTATTTCAACCCCTATGGTAACCTTTAGAGAAGGTTTTTTCAGCCGAGCCAACCCAATTTGGCACATCGATATTCGTGAGTCAAATTCGTAAGGCTCCTTACCAAAATCATTAGACTTCTACTTTTTTTAATAAGTAATTTCATTTTATTTATAAAATAAAAATTTAAAAATTAATTAAAATTTTGTAAAGGTGATAAATTATACTTGTATCACTCTTGTCACCTCCATCCATGATTCTTAGCTCCACCACTACATTGTACTCCACTTGAACTACTTCCCCTTGTAGTTGTCATTCTCATTATGGTGAACTAGTAATACGATAGTAGAAGCCACACTCCTAGCTTGTACCTCTCGTTAGAATCCTCATCATTAAAGATCATTCGACCACCAAATGAAATCATTGGTCTCTGTGCCTTCATCATGGCACTATTGTCACCACTTTCCTCAGTAATATGCTTCACCTTATTTCTTTCCCTCTCATCTCCATTTGGCTCTACCACCTTTCTCCAACTCTATTTGAACGTTGCTCCACATCTCTCTTCCCTTCCCTCCCACGCCTTCTCCGTCCATTGTGCTTTGCCTAGACCCACCATGACTCACGGAAGAGGCTCTTGAAGAGGCCGAGGAAGAACCTTTCGATATCTTCCTCATCCCACTGGATCTTGGCTTGCTGCAGCAACTGCAGACTCCTCTACCTCCTATGAAGTACATACTCCGCGGAGCATACAAGTGGATATTGACCTTGTGGAAATAGATGTCACAGTACTCCACAGTTTTGTCTCACATGAGGAGGTTCAAAAGGAAACTGACTCTTGGATTCTCGACACTCGAAACACTAGATCTTGCATCTCTCACTACCCACAGACAATTGAATTATACTCGCACATGAAGCTCCTACTTGGATGCACTCTAAGTGACATAAAAAATGGCAAGGAAGTAATATTGCTTCAGCTGGATGAGATACATGCTTATTTGCAAGTTACGGACCTCAAGATGAAGCTCCTTGCAAAGAAAATCGTTGGATTGGACCTCTCAACCCTTAAGGCGGACAATGTTCGAGTAACTCCGAATGAGGGCCAACTCTCCACTCAGCACAGGTTCCTTTTTTTGTGATTTAGTATTGAAGGCTACATGATTTCAATCCAACATCCTTTATGTTATGTCAATATAGAAAAAGTTAACAACTTGTTTTTGTGATAATCATAAAAAGTAGTTTAATTTCTAAAATTCACCATACCTTCATATTCAAAAGACTTTATTTTCATATTACTCCAGATTTCGTTTTTCCTTGTTAACAAGCTACCAACATGGTCCATATATATTTCAACTCTAATAATATAAAATTTTCAAGATAACTTAAAAAACACTTAAAAACATTACACACAATTAAAAAAAAATTACACACCATATCTCGTGATCAAAATAAAATAGTAATATTTTGGTTTCCATTTATCCATACGTGCGTTGAACCATTAAAAAAAAAGAATACGACTTAAAAGTATTGCACACAAAATCTAACGAATACAAGTGTAATATTTCCGTTTCCATTTAGCCCATACTTTATCCTACGTGAGCAAATTGCTTTGTGGTACTCATAATTGAATGACCCTCGCTCATAATGAACTCTTTCAGTATTTCCACAATCTCCTTTGAAAATAATGAATGATTGAAAGTAGAAAAGGAATAATATGATAACTAGCACAGTCGCAAATCGGTTGGTAAACGTCGAAATGCACATAGGGTTGGTGTTGCGGCTGGTAAACCCTAAAACACATAGCTGAAACGCACATAGAGATGAGGAAATCTAAAAGTTAATCTTAAATGTGGTAATTCCAAAGGTTAATCAGTTAAACATGGCAATCATATGGTGGCACAGTAATTTCTTAATATGATTAGTTAAATGTTAAAAAGTAAACAGGTTAACTGATGCATTCAAAAATACAAGGAAGTTATGAAGAGTAAATCACATTCATTGATTTGGGAGGATGACTAAGAATATGCCAGCATCTTCAATTGTTAGCCATCAGATTAGAATTTTAGATTAAAAGTTTATTAATTGTGCCCATCTCCAATAGGTATACACCTTTCAGCGTAATTATTGGAGACTATTATGTCGATTGTAACTAGTACTCAACTAATTGACTATAATTTATTTTCTATGAACGTCGGTCAAATCATTCACGACAATAAAGTGACGATTCCAGAAGCCCCGCCCATAGTAAAAAGGTAATATGATCACACTCTTTCATATTCTTGATTGTAAAAGCAAAATTTTACACATTCAAACTTCATGGAAGGGTCTGAGGGTCAGAGTTATTGGTGGGGATTAAACTGTTCACTTACGATTAAATTGTTAAATTGACCTTTAGTATTGGGTAGATTGTTCTTCCATCTAACATTGATGTTGGTTTCAATTTGAACTCAGGATTGGGCTGGATTTGGTGGGAAGACGCAACATGGCTATTGAAATGAAGATTATGGAAACGATATTGTAATTGTTATCATTGAAGACATTATATGCACATATGCAGCTGTTCTAGGCAAGACTATCAAGTCCACAAATTCTTGAAAAAGATGAAATAAATCGTAATGCTGAAAATCACCTCTAGAGAACTAATATGGAAAGCCTTCCAACTATTTTGTGGGTTCTTAAGGACAATGGATGGTTGAATTTAGAATCAATGGAGGTCCCTTGTAAAAGTCGGGGATTTAGTACTCTTTCTATTGTAAGGGATTCATTGCTTTTTATTTTCATTTATGAACCCTTGTTCCTATGGCACAATAGGATTTATTTGAATAGATAAAATCTTGATTTTGATCTACATGAGGAAGTTCATAGGATTATCCTAATCTAAATCCATTTTTCTCACCTCCCTTCGAAACCTCTAGGGAAAAATTTAGAAACCATTGGGAATAAATTAGGAAATTATATAGACAATGTTGATCTAAAACCTAGGTTGTTTTCTTGTATTAGAAGTTGATATTGAAGTTGGCCTTTCATATGCAATATGAAATAATAATCAGTGTTTTACAAAAGGCTGACTATTGTCCATGTCCATTGAAATGCAATTGTTGTCTTGATTATGACCGTTTTTCCAAACACTATTGTTGTCTTTATTATGACCATTTTTCCGAACACTACTATTGTATAGACTATGACCATTTTTTGAAACATTGTGTGATGAACTACTCCCTTCCTATCAAGGATCTTATGCAATAAGAAAATAGTGGTTTCCAAAAGGCTTTCAATTCAAAAGGTAAAGTGATCAATACAATGACCATTTTTCCAAACATTGTGTGATGAACTACTCCTTTCCTATCAAGGATCTTGTGCAAGAAGAAAATAGTGGTTTCCAAGATACTTTCAAGTCGAAAGGTAAAGGGAGATCCCTTTGCTTTGTAGTTTAGGATATATGGAATTCTTCAAATTCAAGTAGAAATATAATTGATGTACATGTTAAAGTATTGAGAAGGATGTGAGTGGAGATCATAATATTGAAAATAATTTATCGAAGGACACAAAATGAAAAGTTTGAGGAGAAGACTCAAACATTGAAGAAAATCACATTGAAATCCCTAGACCAAAAGAGAATCCCTCTTTGCAACCCAAATAATGGAAAGGAACATAAAAGAGAAAGAAGAACAAAAAAAACCTAATTTTTTTTAATGGAAGGCATGGTGTCACAAGTGTAACAAACAATAGATAAAAAGTTGCATTATATATACTAAATATTGTTTGTAGGAACACACAAAATTAATGACAACATGTGGAATTTCATGGGAGTGCAGAAGACCCAAGATGCTTAGAGAAAGATGAAATTGTTATCACCTAGTTCATGAATAAGTGAACTGAAAGTGGATCAATGGATTTAGAGTTATGAAAGAAGCTTCATTCCTTCATGCTAATGTGTATAAATGTAAATGAATTGGCATGTTTAAGGGTTGGAAGATGATTTGTTAGTTAATAATTAGTGTATTGTTTTTAAGAATTGTTATGTGATGTTGATGTGTTTGGTTAGCATAAAAGGATATGTCATGATGTATTGGGTCATAAGGAAAATCAATGGAATGAGGAAATCTTTTAAAATTTTGATTTTTGTTCTAATATACGGTGACGATACCTTTAATTTGTGTTCTTTGTCTCTTTTGTATAATAATGGTTTTGTGATTGCATAATTTATTGTAGCTCTAGGTTTAGATGATACATTATCTAAATGGTAGCAAGTGATACTTAGCTCATCGTTTAGGGGTTGAAGTGTGATGATTAGACATATGCAGTCTTGAATATTTTCCAAGGATGAGCCATAGAAGGGGAGTTGGTTGTGTCATTTGTACTAATTAAAACCTTCCCTATCAAAGGGATTGAATATGCCAACACCTAGACTATAGCATATCCTTTTTCTTGGACATTGATGTGAACCCAAGTCTTAACTTGAGCTAACAAATGGTTTTTTTGATGGGACCCTATAATGATGTGTGTGACATTAAAGTATGCAGTCTTGAATATTTTCTAAGGATGAGCCCTAGGAGGGAAGTTGGTTGTGTGACTCATACTAACTAAAACGTTCTCTATCAAGGGGATTGAATATGCCAACACCTAGACTATAGCATAACCTTTTTCTTAGACATTGATGTGGACCTAGGTCTCAACTTGAATCCAACAAATGGTTTTGTTGATGGGACCCTATAATGATGTGTGTGACATTGAGTTATGTAGTCTTGAATATTTTCTAAGGATGAGCCCTAGGAGGGAAGTTGGTTGTGTGATTCGTACTACTTAAAACCTTCCCTATCAAGGGGATTGAATATGCCAACACCTAGACTATAACATAACCTTTTTCTTGGACAATGATGTGGACCCAAGTCTTAACTTGAGCCAACAAATAGTTTTGTTGTTGGGACCCTATAATGACGTGTGTGACATTTTGGCATTATTTTGTTATCCTAGAACTATGTGGAGGATTGGATATTTAGATAGGTTAACCTCTTTTTAATTCAATATGGTAAGATCCATTTATTTTCTTTTCTACTTGATGACCAGGATGCCTACGAAGTCTTCTAGGTATAATTTCTAGTGGTTTTGTTTGAATGGTTGAGTAGATTCATTGAGCATTTACGATCAACTTGGAAAAGGACAAGAGAACTCTAGTGGAATGTTCATGTTCTCATTGCATTATAGAGTTTTGATCATGAAGTCACAAGAGTTTTTAATTTGGGTCAAGAGCATGGCAATGAGATACATTTTTTAGTTCTTAGTCGACTTCAGCGAGTCTTTTTCACAAGTAGAGGAATAGTTCAAGACAAGATCTTGTAGGAGGCTAGTGAAAGTAATCACAAATTCACTTAATATTTTGTCACTAGAAGAAGACTATATGCATTTTAACCCATTTATCATTGAAGCATAAGCACTTTTTCTTAGGAGTGACCTAATATTAAATAGAAGGAATGAACTGCTAAAGTTAGAATGTACAATGGAAGAGCCACACTAATAGGATGGAGAAAATTGGTATTTAAAGAGGGGTGTAGTATCAAAAAAGTGGTGATTGAATAGGATACGGGATATTCACTTAGAAGTTGAAGTGATGAGTAGAGATATTGAAGAGAAAAGAAGAATTTAAGCATCATTGAAGAATTTGTTGAAAAGAGGAGAGAAAGTTGGTTGGTGATTGAGAGAACATGGATTGGCACTGAAAGGAAGCTCGGGGAGGAGGAATGATGGAAGAAGAAAGAGTGTCTAAGGAAGTAGAGGGAATGATAAAGGAAGACAAGTAGGAGGGAAAACATSAAAACATGTTCAAATCAATGAATTGGGGAGACATTACAAATGAAGGTTGCATCTAAAAAAAACGATGATCAACTGATAGGAGATGGCATGGTCATTGATCCACAAGATGGTGGGCCACTCGTGGATGCATTCCAACTGTTTGAAGAAGGAGGTAAGGGTGTAATGGACATGGTACAAACTAAAGTTAATGGATTCAATTCAAAACAATTATCTTCCCCTTGTGCAATTTATCCCAATTAATATAGTTGTTATTCTTTTCTAATTTTTGTTATGAAATCATCTCATATAATGGCTAAGGGAGGGTAAGGGAGGGTAGACAACCACTTCAAGAGAAAGTATTTATTATGTACAAACATTTTAATATAATGTGTTGATTTCTTTTAATTTTAAATGGATTGTTATTTTTTAAAGGAGTTTTTTATTTTTGTAGCAAGCTTTCCTCAAGGTTTTTTCATATAGAAAAAGTTAGATTTTCTATCCATCCAAAACTAGAATTGACTTTTTGAGGATTTAGGATGATTCAAATTAGGAAAAATCCCTAAGGACATCCCACCATGCACAAGCCTTGGATCATGTTACACCTAAGGTCATGCATAAATTTGGAGTGAATTATTTTCAAATCAGTGGCTGGAAAGAGAATCCATTTGGTACAAGATTAGATTTTTCCCTTTTTTAAAAGGAACATAGATTCATCTTAACTTTGGTCTATCAAACTTTCATAGCTATCAAATCCCTTGAGATGTAAATTTTATTATTATTTAAGATAGATGTAGGTTGTTTGTATTTTTACTCAACTCCATAGAACTCAAAAGTGGAAAATGTGGAGATATAGATATGCAAAAATAAAAGTTTGATTATAAAATATGTATGTTTACATTATAATAATATTTCTATATGAATATCATATTTATATTATTTATAATTATGTATAAATCTATGATCTCTTTTTACGTTTTTATTTAATAATTTTTATATTATGTATATATATCAAATCTCTCTTCCATAAATATTTTTATTTATGTTTTCATTTATTTTTACATATATATTTCATTTTTTTTTACATTTATATTTAATTAATATTTATTATTCATATTTATTATAAAAACACTTTATTTAAATATAATAAAACTTATTAGAAAAAAAATATATTATTATTATTTTTTAAATATTATAAAAAAATATTTATATCTTCAATTTTACTTGAAATATGTTTGAAATGACAATAACCAATAATGACTACTTGTTCACTTGTTTACCTTAACGATGAAAAATTCATGATTGGCCTCTATTTTTTGTTGTCATATAAGTGGCTACTTATTTTAAATGAGTCATGATAGAATAAATTCTCTCCCTATAATTTTAGAAGAAAAATCTTTGCACCAATTTATACTTTCTACTTTGTTTACTGTTATTGTGTAATATAAATATTATTATGTAATATAAATTAATATAGAATTAACTTTCTCATTTATATTTTGATAAAGATTATTAATAAAATATATAACATATTATTCTACAAATATAGACTATTAATAAAATATATAACATATTATTCTATAGATTTTGTATTCATCATTTGTAAGAATAAAAAAAATGTAAAATATAAACTAATTTTATCTTTTTTATTTATAAAATAAAATATGAAATAAATAAACAAATATTGAAATAGTATCTATAAACTTTATTATTAAATATCAATTTAATTATTCATTATCAATACCATGAGCCTTTCCAAAGCCCATAGTATCTCATACAACTCTAGAAAAAGAGCAATTGAAAAGTGAAAAGCATAGAACAAATTCTTTAAGTTGTCTCAAAGTAACTATCAACTAAAGAAAAAGCTCATAATGTCTTATGAAACCATGATAAAATAAAATAAAACTCAAACTCACAAATAAAATAATAATATTTTTATTTACATTATAAAGTAATAATATTTTTATTTACATTTATCTGATCTGATGGCTTCCGTGAACAAATTGCTTTGTAGTACTCATAGTTGATTGAACTTGTGACTCTTAACAAACTCATCCCATCTTTCAACAATCTCCTTTGAAAATTGTAAAGAATGATTCAAACCATGACCGGGAATAATAGAACTGTTCACTCTAGCTTCAGTATATAATACTCAACTCAATTGACTATAATTCATTTTTTACGAACGTCAACTCAGTGAGTATAATCCATTTTCTATCAACCTCCTTCACATATTTAACAATGCTGACTACATAAACCTCCGCTTACTAAAAACAAGCAAGGGGGATAATACGATCATAAAAACAAGCATTCGATAAAGTTACTATGGTAATCAATTTTTGCATCTATATTATAACTGTACTTACATGCTAATCCTACCACATATACTTATGCTGTAACTTTGTTTCACATTAAATGCCCACAAAGGAGGCACTCTCCACTCAGGCATTATATTCTTTAATTCTCACATATAAACAATTTTAAGCACTGGAATTTATTTGATGTGTTTTTTTAAACAAATACCTAATACGTAGAACTTAACAACTTAAAGTTAAGTTGTTTTGCAATATTTTATTTTTAAACGAATAATTTGAATTATTTTTCAAGTTGTAAAAACAAATTTTATGATCAAAAGCTATGTATTGAAAAGTTTACCCATTAAAAAATTGAAAAAAATTAATAAATTGAAAAAATTGAAAAAAAATTGAAAAAAATAATTTATCCATTAATCTATCCGCTCATTAACCTACTAAAAATAACGAATTAAAATCTATACCCTCCATTGTGAGAAAGTAAAAACAGGATAACAACAAACATTACGTACCCATCTGATAAGGTGTTTATTCCTATCAATACGCCACTGTAAAGTGTTTATTGATGAGGTTGAACAAATGGCTTGATTCCCGTCGCTCAATGACGGACTTTATCGGTCCGCTATTTATCACGTTTACATTGCATTTTCGATTCCGTTAATAGATGGGCCGTTCAACTTCAAGTCGAGAAAATAGTAACAATTTCTTACTTTTTCTAACAAATGACTGCAAACGCAAACGTTGATGTCAAACTCTAGATTCGTTTCTATAACATACTTTCTCTGATTTGTAAAACCAAATAATGACGTGAATGCATATTTTGTGCGAATGGTAAACCGATATAATGAAGTGAATTAAGAATAGAATTGTTAATTTAATGAATAAATATTGTAAAACTTAAATATTTTTGAGGCGTTTTATATATTAATTTAATGTGTTTTTTTTAGTAATTTTCATCTTAAAAATAGATTATTATTATTATTATAATATATAAAAAATTAAGTGTTGAAATATTAATTTAAAAAAATCAAATTAATATATTAATTTTTATAATAATTATTTGATAAAAAAAATATAAATTAAATTGTGGTTTCATAAATTATAATTTGGATGGGTTGTTATCATCTAAAGAATTTAAAACATGTGTTAAATTGGTCTAAATTAACATTAACTTTAACTTTATGGGATGATATAGTGCATAGAGAAGTATTCAAAACATAAATGCATAAATAGGTTTAGGGTTTTGAAAAATTTATGGAGCACTTGAATTGTATAGTTGTAACAACTCATTTCAACCATTTTGAACATCTAGGATGGGAAACCTTGAAACATGTTGAGAATAAATTGGCTTTTCAGTTGGCTTTTCACGTGGCTAGAGTTCAGGATTGACAACTAGTTACACGCGCAAAAACTTGACTACCGTCAATCTCCATTGAAATGCAATGGTTGTTGGTCAATTTTCATTGAGATATAATGGTTGTCATTGTATAAAAATGAATGCGTGCATCATGATATATAAGTTCATATAAATCCAAGCTCATACAAGTATAATATTATTTTTTAATTTGTGAATCCAAATTATATACACAATAATATTTAAAAATTTAAATGTTTATCGAGTAAAAACAATATTCAAGTATAACATTAAAATTGTAAATAAGAGTAATGATTAGAATATTTATCTTATGAACAATTACACAAAATAACATTTAAGTATAACATTAAAATTTTAAATAAGTTTAATGATTAGAATATTTATCTTATAAACAATTATATAATTATAGAAGTCAATTACAAAAGTTTCACTTAATCATAGATTTTGATTCTTCTTTTACTAGTAAGTCACCTTTGAGCTAGGACTATGATTTCACAAGAAAAGAATGAGTCATATGGCTCACTACTATCCACTCAAACAACCAAACAATGAGTATATTAACAGAAAATGACTTATACATAAATTTCAACCACCCAACTCTATTCCCCACCAGTGGCACAAACCAAGGGATAATATTTTCTTATTTGCATTACAATCCCTCAGATAATCGTCGTCACCTCCATAGCTCCAACACAAACTAGCCAAGAATCACTCATGGGGCTCTAGGAAATCCAAGTGTAACAAGAGTGCTCACAACAAGATTTTCACATGCTCTTATGTGTAATTTCTACACATAAATTCACTTATATGAATGAGAGCCTAGTTCTCCATGCAATTCCAAGCTCCAACAATATGTCTTCAATACACACTATGCATGGCTCCCTTCTCTAGCACCACACTCTCTTTTTCCTCTCTTCTACCTAGATATAAAATTAGATCTCTCCCTCTACTCAAATTTCCTTTTCTTTTTCTTACATGCATGCTTGACTCTCACAATTCCCATTCTCTTAGAGAAGGATGACTCACACTATGTTGTGAGGTTCCCTATGCTAACCCTACAAGGGTGTTGGGATAAAATCAATGAGAAGACTCATCATAGCTATTGAAATGGAGACTATGACAATGGTATTAGAACCATTGTCAGCATTATCTGCACATAGGTAGCAACTCTAGGAAGGAATACCAAGCCCCAAAATTCATGAAAAAAATAGAATAAATCCTCATGTTGGAAATCACATCTAGAGAACTAATATGCAAAGCCTTCCCACTAGCTAAATTAACATTCATAGGAATGTTTGTGGGTGCTTAAAAAAACCAAAGGACATTGGATGGTTCAATTTAGAATCATTGGAGGTACCTTATAAAATTTGACACTATTTCTATCAAAGGGATTTATTACTTGTTATTTTCATTTATGGATCGGTGTTCTAAGGGAAAACTTGGTTCTATTTGAATAGATAAACTCTTGATTTTGATCTAGGGGAGTAGGTGTCTAGGATTTTCATGATCTAGATTTACTTATTGCACTTCCCTTTGAACCTCTAGGAGGGGGGAGCCTTCAAAACCACTGGAAATAAATTAGGAAATTCTATGTAGATGATGTTGATCCAAAACTTAGGTTGTTTGCTTGCATACATATATGCATAGAAGTCGACCTTGAAGCCATAATTTCGTATGAAAAAGAGTTAAGAATTGAAAACTATACTCATGAAAAATATTGATTATTGTCAATGTACATTCAAATGCAATGGTTATCTTGATTATGACCAGTTTTCCAAACACTATGTGAAGAAATACTCTCTCTGCTAAGGATTTTTTGCAAGAAAAAAATAATGGTTTCCAAGAGGTTATCAAGTCAAAAGGTTAAAGGAAATCCCCTTCCCCTGTAGTTGATAGGAAATTTCTCAAATTTAAGGAGAAGAAAAATTGATGTACTTGACAGTATTGATAAGGAAGTGAGTCGAGATCGCAAAGTTCAAAATCAAGCAACAAAGGAGTCAAAATGAAAAGTCTTAGAGGAAGACTCAAACATTGAAGCATATCATATGGAAATCCGAAGACCAAAGGAAAGTCCATCTTCTGTAAGCCAAATAATGGAAAGGAACATAAAAGAAGGAAGAATAAAAAATAGCAATCAATGTTGGGCCCTTCATATTTTATGGAAAGCATGGTGGCACTAGTGCAACATACAACTAGAAACAAAGTTGCATCAACCAAACTAAAGATCATTTGTAGGTATAAAAGGAATCCATGACAACATGTGGGATTTCATGTGAGTAAGGAATCGAGTGGAAAAAGAGTCAATATGTCGACCAAAAGATGAAATTGATATCTCATAGGTCATGAATAGGTGAACTAGAAGTGCACCAATGACTTTAGAGCTTTGAATGAAGCTTATTTCCTTTAGGCTAATGTGTATAAATGTAAATGGTTTGGGATGTTTATGGGTTGGATGATGGTTAGTTAATAGTTGAGTGTACTAGCTTTAATAATTGTTATGTAATGTTGTTATTCCTTGCTCACTGATCAATTAAGCTATGTCATGATATAGTGGATCATAATGGAAATCAATGGAATGAGGCTACCCTTTCAAGTTTTGACTTTTTTCTAATGTATGGTGATGATATCTTTTATTTCTATTGTTTGTTTTTTGTATTATGGTGGTTTTGTGATTAAATAAGTTGTTGCACCTTTAGGTCTAGATGATAGATGATTTGAATGATAGAAAGTGATAATTAGCTCATTGTTTTGGGTTTGCAGTATGATTAACAAATGCATATGCTCTTGACTGAGGATGAGTCCTAGGAGGGAAGCTGCTTGTATGAGTCATACTAATTAAAACTTTACAAGACCATTTATATCCTGGCATGGTTATTCAGGTGAGGCATTCCATGTCAACGGGATTGAAGATACCAACACATAGGCTATAGCATAACCTATTTCTTGGAAACCAATGTGGACCTAGGTCTTAACTTGAGCCAATAAATGATTCTATTGTTGGGACCCTATAATGATGCGTGTGACATTTTTACATTGTTGCAATATCCTAGAACTATGTGGAGGATTGGTTATTTAGATAGATTAACCTATTTTTGAGTCAATATGGTAATTACCATCGATTTTATTTGCTCCATGATAACCAAAATACCTACGAAGTATTCTAGGTAGAATTTATAGTGGTCTTATTTGAATCATTGAGTATATTCATTGAGCATCTATGTTCAACATGGAAAAGGAGGAGATATATCTAGTGGGATGTTCATAATATCATTGCATTACAAATATTTGATCATCAAGTCACAAGAGTTGTTAATTTGGGTTAAGAGAATGGTAAAGGGATACATTGTTTAGTTTGTAGTCAAGTTCAACTACTTTTTTTCACAATTATAGGAATAGTTCAAGAAGGGAGATTGCATGAGGCTAATGAAAGAAAAAACAACTTTCGTCAAGATTACTTTGGAGGAAGAGGACTATATGCATTTTAACCCATTAATCATGGCAACCTAATCACTCGTGATTAGGATTGAATTGTGATGAAAATCAAAGGAATGAGTAGATAAAGGTAGAATGTACCATGGAAGACGCACAATATTAGGAGGGAGAAGAGTTGGATTTAAAGATGTGTGTAATATCCAAAATTTGGTAATTGAATAAGATAAGGATGATTCACTTAGAATTTGAAGAGTTGAGTAGAGATACTGAAGACAAGGGAATCAAAGAAGAGCATCATTGAAGAAGTTGGGGAAAAGAGGGGAGAAATTTGGTTGGTGATTTAGAGAACATGGATTGGTGGTGAAAGGAAGGTAAGGAAGGATTATGGAAGAGAGAGTGTCCAAGAAATAATAGGTAGTGACACATGAAGCACAACAGGAGGGAAAACATCTTCAGACCAATTGGTCATAAACATTGCAATGGGATGTTGCATATGAAAAGAACCATGATCAACCGATAGAAGAGGGCATATTCATTGAGCCACAATATGGTGGGGTGCTTGATGATGTGTTTCAAATAATTTAAGAAGAAGGTAAGTGGGTAGTGGACATGGTAGAGACTAAAGGTAATGGAACTGGTCCAAAAAAATCATCATGCCCTTGTGCAATTTTACCCAACTAAGGTAGTTGTTATTCTTTCCTCTAGTTTTGAGATTCCCATATAATGGCTCACGAGGGTAGAAAACCAATTCAATAAAAAAACATTTATGATGTAAAATTGCTTTAATATAATGTGTATACATATCAATGTGATTTCTTTTAAATTTAGATGGATTGTTACACTTTTAATGAGTCTTTTAATTTTGTAGTAAACTTTCCTCGAGTTGCTTGCAATATAGAAAAAGTTGGAATGATTATCCATCCAAAAATATGATTGATTTTTTAATGAATTAGGTCAGTTCAAAATTAGGAAAAACCCTAAGGACATTCAACCATGCAAAGGCCTTGAATCATGTTAGAACTAGGTTCATGCCTAAAATTTTTGCTAGATTTGTATCAAATTGGTGTGGAAAAGAGAGTCCATTTGCTACAAGATTAGTTTAGTCCATTTGCACTAAGATTAATTTCCTCCCTCTTTTAAACTAGCATAGATTCATTATAACTTTGGTCTACCACACTTGCATAGTAATCAAATCCTTTGAGATGTATATTTTTTTATTATTTGAAATAAATATAAGTTGTTTATATTTTCACTCAATTCTATAGAACTCAAAAAATGAAAATGTAAAGATCTAGATGTAAAAATACAATTTTGATTATAAGATATGTATATTTACATTACAATAATATTTATATGTGAATATCATATTTATATTATTTATATTTATACATACATCTAGTACCTCGTTTGATGTAATACTTAGTTTGTATATCATACATGTATATATCAAATCTCTTTTTGGTAAATATACAAATATTTTTTATTTTTATTTTTATTTATTTTTATATAAATATTTTGTTTTTTTTTATATTTATTTTTAATTAATATTTACATTTAATATTATTATTTATTATATATTTTATGTAATGACACAATTATTATTCACTTAGATGAATTGTAACAAATCTTTATTTTTAAAATAAATATTTATATTTATTATATATTTTATGTAAACAAATATTTATTTAAAAATAACAAGACCTATATTATTGTTTAAAAAAAGCCATAGTTGCCCGAAACTTTTTTATTTTCAACATCTAGTTTCCAAGTTCCAGAAGTTTTGGGAGCTTGGGAACGTCCCCAATTGGTTGGGAACTCTTTTGAGAACTTGGGAGTTTTTTGGGAGCTTCAACATCGAATAAATGAGAGCTTGGGAACCAGTGTCCTAAAAGAAGAGCTTTAAATTAGAATTATATTAAATTAAAATGCAAACGTGTTTATTCCTTTATTACAAATACATAATTTCTTACAAATATTTTCATTATATTTATTCAAAATATCACTATAAAACTAAGACTAAACTAAATGTAAATATTATTTTAAAAATTAGTAAAGTAAAAAAACTTATTAATACTCATTTTATAGTGTGGATATGAAAAACTTTTAATGCATTTATGTTTTCCTTCAAGCCCAAACTAAACATGAAAATCAAATAAATCAATACCCTATCCACCACAAGCATTTGCTCCACTTTGTAGTTGATATCAACCAACCATATCATTGACTTTTATTGTATTTTCATATTAGAAGAGTAGTACTATTTTGTTTTTTTCAATAAAAAAAGAATAATGCTTCAAATTTACAAATATGTTTAAAGTTTATATATGTAAAGTTTAATTTTAGAAAAATGTTAAAATTGTATATATGTATTTTCAATTTTGTTTCTCATTTTCTAATGGAATATTTATGGATATTAAAGTTTCATTATTGTGTTAAATATATTCATATAATTATTAGCACTAATTAAATTAGTAATTTTAATATTGTAGTTGTTGCAATAGGAAAAACATTGTCCTCTATTCAACTTCAATTTTATTGAAATAAGATTTAAAATGTATCAATATCTCTATACATTGTAATCTAAAATATTTTTTATATTTTTTTAATATATATTATTACCGCTCCCAAATTCAAGATTCCTATAAATTTGAGAGAAACTTCCAGAAACTAGTGCAACGTAGAAAAAAATTGTATTATTATTTTCTAAAAAATGTTAAAATTATATTAGCTAAAACAATATTTATATATTTATATTACTATTTTCTAAAATAATATTAAAAATTTATTAGCTAAAAAATATTTATAAATTAGTAAAATATAAAATAAATTAATAAAATTGATAGAATTGTTGCATATTCAATGCTACCCAAAATATGCGTCAAATCACAATAAGCAATAAAGACCCATTGTTCACCTATTTTACATCAACCATGCCAAATTCATGGGTGGTCTCTCCCTTAAGAACAATTTTGTCATATAAGTTGCTACTTATTTTCCATCAATCACCATAGAATCATGGTTGAGCTATAATTTTAAGATGCATAAAATCTTATGTCTTATTTTTCACATATATGCTTATAATTTGGATTTGGACTTTTTTTTTTGTATTATATATATATAATAATAATAATAATTTATTTTTAAGGTCGCGACCAAACCATACTAAATTGGTATATATATATA